>VZTL01030748.1:8247-33400 GCA_013400535.1 Scopus umbretta
TTTTTTTTTTTTTTTTACGAAGTACCAATAAAGAACTGAAAAACGTTTGGCCGTATTCCGAGGATGTTTTTATACAGAATGATATTTGCAGTTTTCTTATTTAATTGCCTCATTCTCTGCATAGTGCATTTAGCAATGGGCATCTTTAATCCAATTAATCTAGGTTAATCAACAAAGATGCTCAAGAATCTAAAAAAGCAGCTGAGGTTTTCACTGCTGTAGGGCACATCACCAGCTTGCTTGACTACATGTGTGATTTCTTTCACCTGTGAGCAGAGCTACAGTCCTTGCAAGACAGTCTGCCTACACCAAAATGCTCCAGTAAGTGAACAGTCAGTGGCCTAACAGCATACAGGCAATCCATCTATTTTCAACCCTCAGTGCTCTGCAAGCTATTCAGAAACTTTCTGCAAGCAATGCAAATATAAGTTATTTTTAGTGTTGTAGAATCTCTGTACTTTGATTTCTGCTGGAAATGGAATTTGTAGGCCTTCATATAGTTGTTACAGTTTTGAACAGGGCATAAGGATCTACACAGAAAGGACAAAAACGGGGAGGGATCATGTCTCACACTACACAGCAACTTAATAAAACAAAAAGGAGAGAGAACACTTTACCTCTAGAATGGATGTCTGGATCTGTAGGATTTGCTCATGACCCTTGACTTGTCGGACACAGATCTTGCAGGACAGCTGTGTAGTTGCAGGAGTGTAGCGCTCCAGTGAAAAGGCACAGTGCAGCGGCTTCTGGCTGCTGCACCACACGCGGGAGAACGGGACCTCCTGGCAGAGGAACGGGCCCACGAGGACGGGGAAGCAGATGCGCGCGAGAGAGAGACGTTGTGACAATCACAAAACAGGAAAAAAATCCGTGATTTTGCTCTGCAAGTGCTTTTTTACTAACGTCCCTGCAAACTCGAAGTAGGACAAAACTAATAAATGACAATTCAATTGATAAATACTCAGCTGTTACACTTACTGAAAGCTCCGTGACACAAATGATGAAAGCCTCTCGTCTACAGTGAAATTCAGGGAAGATGCTCTTCACTTACTCCTCCTAGGCAGAGATCAGAACTCTTACTCTAATCTGTCTCTCCTTGCCATCACCTTGTACTACAGAATCCAGAAAAGGAACTTCCCCTCAAGAACTGTACTTCCTCTGTAAGCTAGTGCAGCACAGAGCATGACAGCCTGTTTTCTACATTTATGGTCCATCTGAACCTGGAAACACCCACCTGCCTGGGCAGCCAGGTGCAGCCCACTGGACAGACACTGGACAGACAATGATTCAACGCCCATGTCACGAAGGCAGCCCACTGCACATCACTGGTCAGACGCAGTTTTACTTCTTGGTTTCACCCTGTTATATTCTGTGACCACTTTCAGTGACTCCTCTACTTCAGCCAGGGACACTTTATGGGATGAATGCCCTCATCAAATGCTATATAGACAACTGCAGCAATTAATCATCAGAGATTTCTGGCATCTCTGGTTGCTTTGAGTTCCTAAAAACGTATGGAAATAGACAGGAGAAGTACGTAAGGGGCAGCTAACTTCTGCTTTATGATTACTTCCTAAATACCAAAGTTCTGTTACTGGTCTCCTCTCTTTATGATTTTTTTTTTTTTTTTTTAGAATTCCATACTAACACATGAAGCTGATCCTTCAAAGAAAATACAAGCATTACTATATACAAATTTAATCTGTGTATGCACTATGCTTGTGTTTTTCAGAGCTGTCTGAAGGGTTAATAAATGACAGACAAGGACATAAAATGTGCTGCCCATAGGCAGCTATAATTCCTTTGGTATTTAATACTGATAGTTATACCTGAGTGACCTACCATCTAGTCACTGTCAGAATTAGCTGTTTAAATCAAGTAAACCATGCACTTAACTCTTATGATCGGTGTATATATGGAAGCTCACCTAAGAGCTTACTGCTCAGAAAACATGCATTTCTTCACTCTTGCCTTCCTGTAAGCAATTTGCATTTGACTTAGGTTGCAATCTTTTCCATGTCCCTGAAGAAATTAGCTCTTCACTGGTAATCTGAGAATGCGCAGCTTCAAAGATCAGCCTCGCCCTGTATCTTAAAGTACAGTCAAGACTAAACTAAGGAGAATATCACTGTACTCGTAGCTGATAGCCAGTTTACTGCTTCTTAAAGAGTGTCTCAGGCTATCTGTAATGAGGCACTAAGTGATAATGATAAGCTCTGCGTTTAGATCCTGAGTTGGTAGCAGTAGCAAGGTACCAACAGCGATAAAGAAAACATTAGCAAAATATTAGAAGTGGATCAACTGTAATTAGATTTTTCCAGAGTAATCATCTCTGCTTTCATTCAGAGTGGAAGAATCACTCATCTGAAAAGAATTATATGGAACATAATGCAGGGGGGCAAAGCATGGTGGAACTACGAGTGTTTAAGTATTCCAGAAATGCTTTCAGTTTTATTCTTCCTTTATAATTAAGTTCCTAGCAGACAGAGGGAATGTAAATCATCTCATAGCTACAGACAGACACTGGATCCTCCAAGAGACACAAGATGCTAGGAAGACAGCTGCTTTTAACCCCCAAAGGTGCCTGTCTGGCTTCTTAACATGCTTGTCACAGCCTCTTCCTGCTCTAACACCCAACCAGTTTTTAAGGGTTCCCCCAGTTACTTGTGAACGTGGTGGGAAGGATGCCAAGCACTCAGCATCTGCTCCTGCAGGATGGCCAGGACAAACAAATGCACTTAGCACAGTCTCGAGAAATTCTGACTACCACCTGCCATTAACTGCTTTTATGCCACCATTTTACATGATGATTTATTCATCTGTTCAAGGCTTGGAGCAGGATTTTTACTTATCTGAGAAATCATTAACATAAATCTTTCCTCATCATACTATCTGATAACAGTTTCAGTTTGGTGGACCAAAAAGACAATTATGGAACAGGCTCTTTTCAGTTGTTCTTGACAACCAGAACAGCCAGCTTGTTTTTAAAGTGCAGTATGTAGGAGAGAATACAAGTAAACACTGGAAGGAAACTCCATATGAAGAAATAGACTCTTTATATAAAAAAAGAGGTTGGAGCCAAATCAGCTGTCAACAGAGTTGGGATATTTCACAAAACATTTCACTGAGAGGGAAATACAAAGCCAGTGGAAGTTGTTCTGCAGTTTCCGTTAGAAACAATTATGCTATTTCTCAGCTGTCCAAGTCATCCTAGCTATACTCAATTATAAAATGCAAATATTTATTTGGCTTGTGTCAGACCATTCTGTCAGCAGAGGTTTTGTACATGCTTCTTTTTCACCCCAAATGGCTGCTGAGAGAATGGGTAATGTGCCTGCTATGATCAAAATCTTCAGCAGGTCTGCCATTCTGTGCCTGCCTTAAAGCAAGCACAGCACTTAAGCATTCTTCTGTGGGTTATGGCTCCTTCATCTGACTTTTTTTTTTTTTTTTAATGTTGCAGCAATAAATTTATTAGCTACTTTGGACTGTGCCATTTGCATTAGATTCAGCAAAGTGAGGTCCTTGCAATGCATGAAGATTAATATAGAGAAATTTGTGTTGGCTATCATGTCTTGCTTTAACAGCACCCTGCGCTTCAGTTTTGACCGGAAACTCTAGACTGTTACTTGCCAACAGAGAACAAAAATACCTGAGTTTAAAATACCATAAGCAATAGATTTATTCATAGAAGTTGTACACAGCATTAAGAGAAGTGCTGAACTGCACACCAAAGTATTTTGAGGCCTCCGAGTCACTCTCAGATCTTTGCATACACCAGGGACTCAAAACCAGCAAAGGAGGTAATGCCCCAAAGAAATAACAACTTTAGAGAAATTATCAGGCAGAAATAATCCTCCCCGAATTGCTAATTACAAAGAAACATGGAGGCTAGATTGGTTATCAGCAAAGTTGTTTGCAGATAGCACAGTAAGTATTGTTTTCTGCAAGCTATTTTTCTAATTTATCACATCACAGTGTTATTGGGGTTCTTAGGGTCTGTTCCTCCTTATGTTGTTGCAATGCCTTTCTGCAATAGTCTTAGCAGATGCTACAAACAGTAATTTCTATGTGTCCAATATAGGGGAGTGAAAGCGTTAATACCGGAACAGCTTTATATTCTATTACTAGAGCTATTTAAAGAAGTTGCTTTGCTGCAAGAAAAGTCTAGGGAATTTTTCACCAAAGTAATGTGGTGTTTTTGAAGCAGTCACCATGGTGAGACAAGTTCAATTAAAACTTTCCTGGTTTTTTTCTCTTGTACGCTGGACATTTAAATAATACATATTCTGCATGATGGGCCTGCGGAAGGTGTTTTGTCTGCCTTCTAAAGCAGTCAGATCGACATAAGGTAACGCTACATATATTTAGTTCAAATCTATCAAATGGTTGTAAGAAAGCAGTTTTCAGAAAACAGATTCATTCTAAATAGTGTTTTGAAGTTGAATTGTAGTCTATCATGCAGATTTGTTCTCCAGGACTGGACAAGGGATCAAGAGACAGTAAATTAATCAGTGTATGGAGCTGTGTTTATCATATGGTGTGAGGCAAAACTCAATTTGTTGTATTAGGAGAAAACTCCCATGATGTCTTTTACTGCTCAGGAAGGCACTAGTTTTGCTAGGTATTTGATATAGTAGCAGGGCATCCTAATACTGATTGGTTTGTCTTTTAAAATGTAATTAAGTGAGTAGAATAAATAAAACACTTTAAAGCAAGTAGTTCTTCAAATGAAGCTGAAAGTGATGTGGTTTCTTTCAGTTCTTAAGTTGTAGCATAAATTGTCTTTATATTCTTAATGATATAAGAATTTATCTGGATATAGATCAGGGTTTATAAGTTTCAGAGACCATTACACTCATGTTTTGGAGAACATGGCAATATATATAAAACATTTTGCCAAAATACTGGATGAGAGATAACCGTCTTTCTATATGCTTCTGGGAAAAGGGAGAGTACAGAGTCTAATTAAGTTCTGTATTTTAAAAGACCAGCCCACTCTATGTGCCAGCACATTGCTTATAATTTCCAGTAACCATTATACTTAGAAATTCTCCTTTTGTTTTTTTACTTTCCTGTCTTCAACAGCCTCTTTAATTAATGTAGTACAGAAAAAATAATTTGCTCTTCTTCAGTTCTAATTCTTAGTACATACGTGCTGTAATTTGAACTCATGACATTTAAATGCTTACATTTAAATGTCATTTTCAGCCATATATTCATAGTTATACCAAAATTGGAATGAGAAAGAGATGAAAAACGTCTTCATGAGTGATAAATTTTAACAAGACTATAGGCCTTCTCTTGGAGGTAACTGAAATGAAGAAAAGTACAAGCTTGAATTTTTGTAAAATGAAAAATTTAAAGATTCTGTTATATATGCAATCTGTGTTTGTCGAAATCATAAGACAATGCATTTTTGTTGCACACTCAAGGGATGAAAACCACACCTTTCAAAACTAGAAGAGATCAGTCTTATTTGGGTTATGCCCATACCAGTGAAAATTCTTATTTCCTCTGAATTCAAATGTGAACAAATAAAATTGACAATTACCTGACATGCAGTAAATGGTTTAATTCTCCAAAGGAAAGGCGGGATATCAAGGACAGATATCTGAAGACTGAAGGTATTCCCTCTGAAATGCAAAAGTTTTGGTTCCTCCAGTAACTGTCCTCCTTGGAGTCTTTCATCTGAAACCACTTCCTGCAATGACAGAGATGGAAAGAATTTTTTTCAGTATTAGGAACAAATACCAAATCTAATTAAAATTCACCTTTATCAAAGGTGCCTAGTTCACCTACAGCATTATCAGGGTACAGCAGTGGAGTATTTCTCTCATGGGCCAGATGATGGGCATTGGCATTTCACCACTGGAGCTGAAAGGATGGTTAGGCATTGTCAGCTCTATTTCCATGTACATAGTGATGGTACTCGTGACACTGAATTTTCTTGTTGGCTCCCTCAGTGTCAATACCCACGTAACTTCAGGCTAGGAGCGCCGTACTCGAGAAGGAAACTTGAAGGGTATTGCAACAAGCAGTGGCTGTCTTCATGTTTTGGGGTTTCAAGTCAAAGCCAGCCAGTTTTCTTTTTTACTGAAAGTTGCACGTGTTTGATCGTTACTATTTTATTGCATCCCGCAGGATGGCTATTACAAAGCAGAAGTTTACCAGCAGTTCATTACTCAGAGTGCTCTCGCACATCAGCATGAAGAGGGAAGCAAGACTGTGTCAGCCCATTTCCAGGTAAAGCGATTTCCCTCCAAAGAGGAAAATGGGAACTGGTTAAACTGTAACTTAGTCCCTCTTCTGTTCTGGAATAACGCAACTATCCTTGGTATTTTAATTAAGCTTTTGAATACAAAACTCCTACAGGTTGTGTCTAGTATTCCTTAAACACTTGCCATACAAAGCTCAGCGAGATATTTACTTAACAGACTAAAAAGGAAGATAGACAACAAAAGGCACGTTTGGTGAATAGTCTACTCGGTTACAGATTAAGTCGACAGCAGTTTTGGTGAGAAATTACTCTCAGGACTTTGAAGAGCACTGAATGAAACACTCCAAGTGTACACACTAGACAAAATGTTTCCGTTTCCTTTCTCCTCTCTTGAACATTTTCAGAATTACTGGACAAGACCCTGAGCAATCTTGGAAGGGCTGACTTTGAGCAGGAGTTTGTGCTATAGCCCTCTAGAGGTCTGTTCCAACCTAAATTTTTATATAATTCTGTCAATGTAAAACATAATAGTAAAAAACCCCACCCCCCCCTATACTTACGCAATGTTTATTCCTATACCGTTACAGTAAAAATGCTAGCAAGGAAGGACAGCTTGCAGAAGTCTTTAAAAATCAGCTAGTAAGCAGTCTTTCAAAATTACCTTTTTTATCCATATAAATTATATTAAACCTGTGTACAGTGAAGAGGTTTAGCGCTTGTCAGTAGCGAAGTTATTGTTAGAAGAGCTACTGGAATCATTGTGACCTTCTGAAAATATGATGACTGCTAGAGCTTTCTGAAACTATAATAATGGATTTCTATTATAAACCAATTTGCAGGCATTCAGTTTGTTTTAACTCCTGATGGCTGGATTTACATGAAAGGAGGAATAAGAAGGGAGACTTCAGGTCTTGATTTTCAACTGCAAAGGGAGTAGCTTATTTCATAACAATTCTCAAAATTCCCTGAATGTATTGGAATTTTTTGTAAATGTACAGTAGTTGCATAAATACTGCTCTAGCTTTAATAATGCATATGGTCTTTAATTCCACAAGCATCAGCAGGACTGTGGCAAAATAAAAAATACAAAGGACTTGGGTTTTTTTATCTTTTGAGAGCCCAGAGTTTCCCATCAAACTAGGAACTGTAAAGTCATCTGTTAGAAAATTAAGGTAAGTTTCACACAGGGACAAAGTGAAAAAGCAGGGAACTTTGTGTCTCATATAGGACTGCACTTAAGGGATTAACAGTGTCAAACAAAACTTGGTAAGCCCAACTCTGATACTTTATTAAAAAAAAAAAAAAAAAAAAAAAAAATCTGTATTTTCCATGTTCACCACTCAATATTTACACTAGCATGAAGCTGATGCGGCATGCTTTTAAGGGAAGTATAATTTCATAAATATACAGTTGTCTCATTATGTACAAACACTCTGTTCTAATTTCTGTGAATGCAGAAAACTGGTAACTCTTCTTCCAACAATTTTCTACAGAAAAGCAACAAGTAACTGAAATCTTACTTATTTTAATATGCACTGATGAAAAAATAAGCCAGTCTCCTTCATTGTTTTGCTGAAGGTCACAATAATTTCAGAAACAAGATGGTACAGTCAAATCAGGCTGCTATGGGTGAGGGCTTTTGTGGGAGTTTTTAATTTAATACACTGAAGGTAAAATTCAGCATGAACGAAATGCTCAAAGAGACTGCACTGTGCTGTATGAAGCAGTGTGAAGAAAATAAATGGTTGATTTGAGTAAGATTAATCTCATTTCCCTCTTGTGGGCCTCTTTCATAGTTGTGTTACACAATTTTGTGGGAGTTTTTTTTTCTCTGTATTTAAAAGTTCCAAAGATTTTTGTACATTTTTTTTAATAAACCTGCTGCACAACACTAAATGCATACAGGCAGGGTGTAACTGATGCAGAGTCACTACAGGCATCAGACAATACAGGTTTATATTAACTGAATGTATGACTGAAAGCTACTTGTACGTGTTCACAAATGCCTAAGTAGGAATGTGGGCCTCTGAATTTCAGGCAGACTCATCCAGGAAAATACTGGTAACCTACAAATTGTGTAAGTGTTACAAAGGGTATAATTACAAAGCTATTGTAAGTCTTTAATAATCCTTTCAGTGGTTTGGTTTTATTAGAAGCACATAGACATTAGCATGTGCTTCATTAAGATTCATGTTTCCATTCTGTACGATAGGAAAAGGAAGCAAAAATTCATCTGTCACAACTGTCTTCATTTCAGTTCCCAAAAGAAAACCATTTTGTTAAAGCTTCTGAGTTTCCTAAGGCTGCAAAAGCCAGTGAATTTCATTGTTTTGTCTTGGAATACCATGTAGAAAAATCATGCTAATTTTAATAGCCACTTGGGGATGGTTTTGTGTTTCGTTTCTTTTCTTTTTTTTAAAGGGGAAAATGCAAGATTATAATATACTTTTTGTTTAAAAAGATGGTGAGGCAATCTCTTTCTTCTTGCTCAAATTGTAAAAAGGAGAGGAAATCCTGAGCCGACTAATGACAGTGTAAGGGTAATGAGCGTGATAAATACTATACATCAGGTCGTATGACTTCGATTTTCTGCTTGTAGCGGAGTAGCACTCAGCTCCAGATGCAAGGTGCCTCTGCCTGTGCCCGTGTAGTAGCCAAGGCACCGAGCCCACCCTAACACTCTTTGCTTCTCAGTTGTAGTTTTGTGCTGTCTCAGCCATGGCTACGTGATTTTTGGTTGGTCTAGAATGTGGGGGCAGAGCGGGTTTCCATCTGCCTGGCAGAAAATGAAAAGGCAGTTTGGCTGTCCTGAAGCTCTTGCAGTGTAAATCCACAAGTGAAACAACAGTGCAGAGAAATTAAGGGACTTATTCCAAGTCATGCAGCCGCAGCATAAAAATATACAGTATTCTCATTTGTTTGCATTCTGGACTATTGCTGTTGCCCAGGGACTATCCCCAGGAATAAAGGAATGTTAGCATTCTATGGAAAAATAACTAAAACCAAATTAACGAAGGGAAGCCATTTACCTGAAATGCACAAGGTGTGTTATCCATACAATATACTCTCAGATTGTAATCCAGAGAATTGCAAGACAGGCAGCCAAAAACCGCTACTTTCAGCTGTCGAACGGCACAGTCAGAGATCGGTTCTCCAATAAGAGCATAAGTTCCAAAGCTGTTTAAGAGAATGTGACAGGCATAAGGATCCAACAGGCAGTAGCAAGAAGTAGTTTCCTCTTCCACAGACATCACTTCCTGCAAAATGAAATTCAGGACAATAGGAGTCATGACATTATTTGTTTATTTTTATTCAACTGGAATTGTAAAGTATTTGAGAGCCAGTCTGCACACTCTTGACCTGTGCTGACCCCAGGGAAGGGGAGAAGGTAGACTACCTCTATGCGTTAATACTCCCAATTTAGCCCTGAGTCAGCAATAGAATTTATGGCAATATATTGGGCAGAATTCAAGGTGCACAGCATATAATCATAATGATGATGCGTAAGCAATTTTTGCATCTTTTTTCAAGTGCTCTTGACTTCCTAGCTAATTTTCTTTCCCAATGTCAAATTAAGATACTACCTTGAAGATTAAAGTCAATAAGCAAACCTTGAACAACAGTTGGTATTTGACTTCCTTTCAGAACATCCATTACAGTTATGTTTACCTTCATCAAAAAAAAAAACAGCCTACCTATCCCACTCTTTTGCCTTTCATGCTTAGTTCTGCATTACAGCATCATTAGATGAGGTGTTTGAGCAGTCTACGCTCTGGTGTTACACTCCTCATTAATTCCAGGGTGTTTGTAAACAACACTGATGGAGCTGACTGAGTATTGAGTGTATCTGAAGTAGGAAAACTAAGCTGAACTTGAAAAGGTTTAAACAAGAGCAGCAAACAACATAGTGGTTTAGAGGAGGAAAAGATAGTGAGTTATGTTATCCACGGATGTTTTAACTACTGTTTTTTTCCCCTCACAACACAATGAACCAAACAGTTCCAGCAGCAGCAGAGCAATAAAATCTGATCGACTATGGATTTATGTCTAGTTATTGGGTTCAGAGGTTTAGTACCATGTACAGTGAACATTTTCTGGGTGGGAAATTCAGCACCCTTCCATCCTGCGTGGATTTCTGTAATGTTGAATAACAGTTTGGTTCATGCTTTAGCCATCCCTTCAGGAGTATTATTAGTAGGCTGTCACCCCAGCTGATGCAGAAAGTTTAGTATGTTTGAGACTGCTGCCTACCAAGCAGTTTCAGTCGAAGACGGCCAGTGGGCTTAAAAAAATGCAGGTGGACAGACACAAATGATTAAACGCCCATGTCATGAATGCACAAAGCTTAATTTCCCTGATAAATCAGAATTAGAAAATACACTGTCAACTAAAAAAGCAAAATATTTCATTTAACGTACTATGCTAAGCCTTCAGAGGTTATGAGCATAGGGTGATCACATGTACAAAGACACAAGATTTTTAAATCAGGAGGATCCTTCTAGGATAAAAAAAATTAAACTTGGAAGCATATGTTTTTAACAAGTTCCATAACGTTCTTTACGACATGATAAATTCTTGTGTGGATATAATGATCTGTTCTGACATGAGTCTCTTGGGTAGCTATGATCTATCAAAACAATGTCTTTAAAAATAAATGGCTACTGGCTCCATTATTGAGTGAGTGATCCAAGGAAATGAATACTTTCTCATGTCACATGGGCTACATCATAAAGTTGACCCTTTTTTGCACATCTTGGTAAAATAGTTGAAAATAGTTTAGCTGGTTCTTAACAAAATGCAAAATCCTTTTTAAAAATTATTTAAGATGACTGTTTCTATCACTTATGTAATCTTTGACCTGTGTCTGCATGAGTAAAAGTAATCATGTTTCCATCGTTAATACAGCTTTTCAGTGGGAGCAGAAGTCTAAACTTACCTCCCATTTTCCTTGCAGTGTCCTTTTTTTCAAGTGAATATTCCAGTGCTCTGAATTTACTTCTGCGCAGTGTGGTATTGTCAAAGCAAATGGAGTGCTGACAGACAAATCTGAGGGCCCACAAGTTACTTCTGGTCCTAGAAGAACATCTGTGCCTTCTGGCTGTAGGCTTTGGAGGGGTGAAGACAATAACATCTGTCAAACTCTTTTTAATAAGGAGCAAAAATTTAACTGCAAATTTTAAAATATTTTAATTCAAAATGTAAGTACCTCACTCATCTGTTACAGAAAAGGATAAGCGAGCCAATTACTGTGCTAATTTTCATGTAGAAGCAGTAGCTGGAGATGAAACAAAACTATTAGGCTGTATCTACTCAAATCATTGGCTGGTCAGTTTAGGATTCTGGTCTTTAAAATACATTTCAATTTGCTTAAACCAAATACAACACTAAAATTACTCTATGCAAGTAAGCCTTGCTTTATGCACCAGCTGGTAGTATTACCATCTAACTCTGCCTTCAAAGACTGTCATCAACAATATTTTCACAGTAGTGAAGATAAAACAAATTATGGTTTAAAAACACAGTCTCATAAATTTTTCCAGATTGAGTGTGATCTCCCTGGTTTGAAAACACATTTACATTCTGCAGAACGAACAAACTAGGTAACTTACAGCAGACATCAGGGACAGAACTTTGCTTAAATTTAGAACTCTGCAAAGTTGGTATGTGCATGTGGGCTCCATTACTGTCAACGGAGATCCCATCAGCACAGCTGAAGGCTAGGGATTCATCTAATCTGAATGTAATCACCTACATTTGGTTAGATTAACTGCTTGCTAAGTCATAAAGATGAAGTATGTGGCAAGAATCTTCCTTCCTTTCATTCAAACCTAAATTTCACCCTGTCCCACATAAATGTGCTTTCCTTACCTCTTATAATAAACACCTGCACAGAGCCAGTGACAAAGCATATGAGACACACTTCTTAGACATTAAAGTTAGCGACTGAAACATCTTTTCCTATTGGGGGGGTTGGGTTTGGTTTTTTTTTTTTTACACTGTAATCCTCCATTTGGGCTGTATGTTCCCCATTTTTGGCTTCCAAATGACTAGACAAGTAGTTTACTTTTAAAATTAAAGCAAATGGTGTTTCCAAAATAAAAATAAGGGGAAGAACCTCAACCAAGATATAAATAAATGATTTAATAGTAAAACTAAGATATAAGTAAGGGGAAAATCCCTGCTTAAAGATTAGGATATGCTTCCACTGCCATGTCACAAGCTAACAACAATATTGCCCTTACAGCTTTGCAATAACAGCATGGCAACAACCAAACCATCCCATACTGTCTACGCTGAGCCCAGCGCTTCATGGCTATACCGTTAAATCCTAAGTTAGCCAAGCCGACCTGGATAATACATTGAAGTGAATGTAGCTCTCATGTAGGCACACTTATGTGTAGCCCTGCACTTAAATCAATCAGATTCCAGTCCTGCAAATTGACTTTGCACATCCATCTAACATCACCTGGGGGCAGCATTCTCAGTATAACTGTAATAGTAGGTGCTCCAAAAATGCAGTTAAAAATACCATTCTGGCTAAAGACTTGACAAGTTCCAACAGCTTCTTCACTGACATCCCTTACTAAAGACTGTGCATACAAGTATCTGTGAGTTGAAGACTGGAGTTAAAAAAAAAAAGAAAGAAACAACATGCTAACAAAAAAGGACAGTTCTGCTTTTTCTTTTTCAAGTGTCATAATAACAAATGCTCCCTAAGTCTCAGTGCTTCTAAGCGTTCGTACGATTCTTAGGCGAAAAAAATCAAAGCACAGACAGAGCCTCTCCTGTCGCTGCCATGTTCCTCTTGAACAGCGAGTGCCGAGAGGAGGCGGGAAGAGCGGCGAGCACAGCGCAGGCAGCGAAGCCTCTCGCAACGGCGGTAGCCTTGCCGCGCCGGAGACCCGCGAGGCTGTGCGGTTTGTTGAACTGGTATCAGAAGGACGCTTCTAAGCAAACAGTTCAAGCAAAAAACTACTCGTTTCTGCTTTTGCCTATGAATAACAGATTTTCGCAACTCCTCCATTGCTAGGAAAACCCTGTTTTCTGCACAAAACGCCATCACATAACACCAACCACTGCTACCCTTTACAAAGGGCTATTTGATTTCCTTAAGAATAAAACCTTCCAGCAGTTATCCCAAATCACCTCTCTATCCAGCTGATTTAAGAAACTATCCAGTTACTTACAAATACAAAGAAAAATGTTTCAGAATTATTAGAAACCCTCAAGCCAACTTTTATACCTCTTTATTTTTCAGGAAGTTATTCAGCTCACGTGACTCCTCTCTGCTGTACCTGGGCAAAGGCTGGTCTGTTTTACCTCCTCATTGTTTTGCTGCAGCAAGGGGGTAACAAGCATACTTCCAGGGAGTGAGGCAAACCTTAGTTAACTCGGTTGGTGCATTTCTATCCTCTCCCTCTCTCTCGCAACACACACGTCCTTTGCCAAGTGGCTGCTGCTGACAAATGCATAAAATACAGGGAGGGGTGGAGGTGGTGGAATGTTGCTGAAGTCACCTCCAGTACAAAGCTTAACAGTTCATCTCCAATAATGGTAGCAAAATACAGGTTATTTTATTTTCAGCACAACATCCTCAGGAGACATGAAGCCAGGGTTTTAGTTATGTTACTGGTGATGGTTCCCATCAGAAATAGCTCCAATTTTTCAAGCATCAAGATGAAACAAACCACAAATATGTAAGATACAAGAAGTAGTAACGTCATAGTGGTAGGAGAGTCCTGGTAGCAGCTCAGCAAAGCTGATGTGAAAGACGACTGAGAGACTATGATTGTCATCTACCCAGTGCCCTCCCACCCACCTCATGTAAAAAAAAAAAAAAAANCATGTAACACAACAACAAGAAGAAGAAAAAAAAAGAAAAAGAAAAAAAAAACCAAACCAGAGTCATTGAAATAGCGTAGGCTCTGGTCACAGCCACTGGCAGATTTCCAGGGTCACTCTGTATAATTGCTGACAGCACACATCATGGAGAGACTAATCGCAAGGATGTGTGTGAATGACCAGTGACAAGCTAGTCTGAAAGGAGCCATTTAATTGCTTTTAGAGAATCACTCCCCTTGTAGAACATATTGGACAAACATATGGGAGTTCTGGGAATTATTTAATGCCAAATGAACTGAAATCAGTTAATTAGATGAACTCTCACACTTGTTGCAAGTAGCAAGAGTCTTTCTGTGTAATAACTGACGTGGTATAAAGACTCTCGGGCAGTTCTGAGCCGTTTATTAGGCAAGGCGGGAAAGGGAAACGTTACCAAATGTGAATATTTAATATTCCCAGTGTTACAAGGTAAAACAAATCGTAACCAGATCTGTCCCCTCAAATCCATCAAAATCAAAGGTCTGTAATTTTTCCAATAAAAGACAGACAAATAGTCACTACTGCTGAGCAAAAATAAAAAAAAATGTTTTTTCTAAAAATACTACACTGGAAAGAAACATTAGGAATTTCACCCCACAATATTCTGTCCTCTACAAAGTACTAGTAAAGAAGTTTCTTGCACTTAAGAGTTTCATTTTCAGTTTAGAAATTGCTGCTAGAGAGACATTTGTACCTGAAGGCAGAACACCGAGAAGATTTTACAGGGAGGCTCTAGTCCCTCAAGGAGAGGTGGAGTGCCACTGAACGCCCCGTTCCCTGTCAGCTGCCAAAGCAGCCGGTTGTGTGTCTGTCAGCCTCGCCTACGGAAGCAGCAGCTCATGCTACAAATGCTGGAGTTTCTTGTCACTTTGTGCTGTGCAGGGGCCCTGAGTTGCAGGTGTGGTTGTAGCAAGGTGCGCATTCCATCCCAAAGCACTGCCCCGTTAAAATTCCGTGCTGAATACTCTGAAGGTTAACTGGAGAGGCAAGGAAGTGAAGAGGAAACAATGCTGTCCATTTTTTTTCTGGACGCAATGAATTTCAGAGAATTTAATACTTGCTTTTCAATATTTACTCTCCCAGTGGCCTATCATAAGCATCTGCAACAGAAAACCTAATGGCATAACAGGCTCCTAAACGAACCGTGATACCTGGGAGGTGAAGTCTGCCTGGTAACGAACACATCTGTGCCTTGAGTCTGGATTTCTCATTGCAGTTCACTCCTTGGATGGCAAAAATACTTGCTTTCAGACTGCTGCAGACACTGAAATACTGTTTTTTCCCTCCCCTTTGCATGAGCACTCATACAAATGAACACGATGGAACAGCAGCAAAATAAATTCATGGTTTAAAAAAAATCAATTTAAAAAAGGAACATCATGATACTTAAACTATATACCCATCAAGCCCAAGGTTTACAGCTGAAATGGATTCTATTGCTGTGGGTTGCTTTTGTGAGATGAGAAAATTTTGCCTTTGGAAAATAAAGGCACGTTATTTGTCACATTCATATACCACATTGTGTATAAATGCACGCATTTATGAAGCTTTGATTTTTCAAATTATATAGTTAAGAAATACGTTTAAGTCTGCGGAAGACTGGTTTCATTCTGTGCGTGCAAACTCCAATGTGTCAATACTATGTAGAGGTGTTGGACACTCAAAGTTAAGTGCACATCAGAAATACATTCAGTTTTTCACATTGTGCATCCAAATGTGTTCAATTACCATCGAACCTTCACATTTCTGCTAAATTCCTACAAATCAAAAAGACAAAGGAAACAGGGAAAGTAGCAACATGAGACCTGGTCTTCTCAGTCCTCTCGTTTTTCTTTTCTCCTTCTATTTTTTCACTCTCTAATCTTCCCACTCTTATTTTGACTCTTATTTTAACTAACTTCAGTGACACATCTTGAGGCATTCTGGTTCAAGGAACGAACCAACAGATAGTGATCTCTGTTCCAGCGTAGCTCTGCTTAGTCCTTCTGGCTTAAGTATGAAGTCAGAATTATGCAAGGAGGCAAGAGACATTTCACTCCAATTCTCACCTGGCCCAGAATCAATAGCTTTGTAGTTTCTTTCACAAACATCAATAACCTGTACTTTCTGCAAGCATCAAAGCATGCATATGGTATCTGAAGGTTGAGCTTAGCTATTTTTCTCTGTAAGTAGTCCTTCAGCGGTTCTTTAGGAAATTCTAGCTGCAAGAAGCATCCTAGGGGATCTATGCAGTGAAGCCCATATATGTGTCCCTAAGACTTTTTGGTTTGGCGTCTTTTTGGAGGGACCACCAGTTCCATCACTGATTTGTTCAGTCACGTGAGACACTAAAGAATTTTCAAACCTGAATTTCATTTCTGTTTAGGATACAATGAATTTTTCATTCCACAAAGGATTGTATCAATTTACTGCCAACACCAGCTGATAATCTCATCACAGTATCTGTAGTGCACAGACAGGGATTTTTTTTCTTCCCCCCACTACAAAGTGACAGTGAATTCAGCATAGCTCTGTCAGATCCCGTATCATCTCTTGCCATCTGTGTCTTTTAATGTGTATCTCATATATACATATGAGATCATCATACCAACCTACCTCAGTAGCTAAATGATTAGAAATGACATCTTACCCACTAGTCCTAAATAATCTAAATCTGAACAATTCAGTCCTTGTTCTCTCACACACATTTAAGATGCATAAGGTACCTATTATGGCGAGTTCAAATCTCTGCAAGAACAACACAGGACTTCCTTCTTGTATGCACGTGCTATCTGGTTATCTTTGGCATTAAATTAAGCTCCACTGATGACCATATGATGTGGACAAGGTTCCATTCAGAAATTACAACCTGAGCTACTTAATTTTTAATGGTGATACATCTTCAACTTGTGAAGTAAAGAAAATCTGTTCTCTTTCTCTTCCTCCACATCCAAGCATTGTGCCTGTCCAGATGAACTATCATCTACACTTTAGGGGTACCTGCATGATAGACCACGTGCTCGTACAGCAGTTCTGCAGTGTGGTTTAGTAGTTCTATCATCTTCCGTACACACGTACAAATCGGGTACTGATTCCAAGGCTGGCATTTCCTCGGCACGCAGAAGCCCATGGGCAATAGAAGAGGAGGCTCCCTGCAAGTCAGTGCCATTTGCAGATGCTCGGAGAGTCTAGTTTATACCACCCAGTTCAGATGGGTGAAAGACACATCAATCTTGCCTCAGCTACATGAAGAAATATACAGTATTTTGATGGGGGGAAAAAAAGAATGTTTGTTTTTGTCTCACTCTATAGAATTTCACTTTGAAGAAGAAGGAAGGAAAAATCTCCCTGTGATAATCTTCCATTCGGTTTGCTGTCTCTGCTTCTGCCCACAAAAAAGGAAAACAGTAGGCAAAATTTGCTGCTTGTTTTTAATTAACCTATTTTAATTCATTTCTGCAGAACCCTTGCAGATAAAACAGCTGGTTTTTTTTTTTTTTTCTTCCCTCTTTTTACATATCTTAATCTTTCATTGAAAATGATCAAAAACCTATGGCAGCAGATGGGGATGGAATATGAAAGTTTTCACAAAGGAGTTCAGATATCAGAGGAGAAAAAAAAAAAGAAAATAGATTTCACTTTAAGTTTTGAAAATTATTTCTAAGCTTTAAAATTTACAGGCAGCTCCGTATCTTTCGGTTCTTAAAGGAAAATGCCAGCCATCATTTGGCTGTAAGTTATTGTAAGTAAGTACTTACTGTATATGCAGTTATTTTCTTCTTTTCATGTCTCCTCAGATACACCCACCAATTTTTCAGTGCTTTTAGCTGAATGTATTTAAGGTGAGGGAGATAAGAGAAATAACTGCTGTAGAGCACTATAACTAACTCTCCCGTCTCCAGTTCTACAAACCTGCCCTTGATTACTACTTCTGAACACTGTCCCTCTCACAAGCACTCAAAATGAGGCTTAATCAGTGAACCACTCTTCACCTGGGACCAGTGTCTCCTGAAATTATCCTTAAATTAATCAGTTAAAGTACACACTGCAGATTATTCACATAGCTCTCTTTGGAATGTAAATTATGAAAGGGTAGTTTGAGAAAGCTAAGAAAGTTATTTAAGAACTTTTTTTTTTCTTTTTTTTTTTGTAAAAATATTGTCTGGAGTGCCTCACTGCAACTTGTAATAATGGATGTGAAGGTAGGACCAATACATTCTGTCAATGCACTTACTGAATGACAATTTGCCAGCCTCATGCAGAGTTAGGAGCAGCAGAAAGACTCAACATCAAGAACAGAAGAAACGAATTCAAGAGAAGTTTAGATTAGTGCAAGAAATAAGGGTCAGACAATATAACTGGAAAGCCTCAGTGAACAAAGCTGCATTACAGCATTAACGAGCCCTGTTACAGAATCTGCGTGTACCAGATCCTCAGCGAGCTTAAACTGTCATTGACACTTTTCACTGGATGAAGACGTGGTCTTGTACTCGCAGAGGTGCACACAAGACGCAGCAGCTAACTTCTGGCAACAACTCAAAAAGGGGGACTGGAGAGTGCTTTTCAATAGCTTATTTCAGTGAAGTAAAATTTGATTATCCCTGTCACTTTTCATCTGACAATCTCAAAAGATTTAGCAGTCATTTATCCTCCAGAGAAGGGCAGTAGAGAGATTGCTTTGTCCACTGCTGACACGCGGTTGTTCAGGAGTGTGGCAGAGTAGCAGTGTTACAGTTCAAGGACACAGAATACCTTACTATTTTAGAAGTTGACCTCAGGTACCTAGATGTTCCTTTAAGTTTAAATGGGGAAAGACTCTGGCTTTAATGCTTTCTTTTCTTTCCTTTAAGAACCATCGTTATATGCCTTTAGTGACAGCAGAAGGTGAGAAGCTTTGTTTAGTCATAGAGGCCTACCTGCAGCAGTAGAGCTCAGTGGAGCACAGAAAAGGGGAGGGATGCCAAGGTGACCAGTGCCGTAAAAAATGTGACCTGCTGTTTCTGCTGCCTGAAATACAAGTATAGTCCTGAGAGGCCTCATCCAGGCACTAGACTGACTCCACTTAGATTTGAGAGAGTCACAAAATAAAGAAAATCCATTGTAAACAGCAAGTGAAGAAGGTGAAGTACACTTAGTGGTAATGAAAACAAAGCCTTAAATGATACATACCAGAGTCTAGCAGCACAAGTCAAAGGCTGAGCACAAGGTTTTTCAATGTTCTGTGTTTGCTGACAATCTTTTATGGGTATGTTGTGGTTTAACCCNTGAAAGTTCCTTGAACTGGGCGAGGGGAGAATGTACCTGAACAAAGTATTTAAGCCAGAATGACGGTGGCAGGCTTTCCCGAGTAATAGCTCACTGAGAAACTAAGTGACAGGGTATTTTACCTGCAAAAGGGCACAAATTCCTGGAAAACACAGGCAGGGAAGGGAGGCAAAACAAACCAATAGAGGAGTTTCTAATGTATTGTCCAAATTCAAATGGTTGCATGGGCAGAGGAATTGGGAAAGGTAGTTCCAACAATAAGCAGAGGTTTGATGCTGACAAGTGGACAGCACGACTAGTCATTAGTAACACTACAAGGTGTAGTAATTTGAGAGGTATCTTAAGTATTGCTTACTGTCTAGACAGTAACTTGAGATCAAATTCCTGTTTTTTGTTTTTGTTTTTTTTTCTCCCATACTTCTACTAATGTAATTTCAGACAAGATGTTTAAGACTTAACTTCAAATGCATTTTAGTTGTTCATGTGCAACTTGAGGCATTCTGACCCAGTATGGGCAACGCAGGCCACTCCAGATCTCAGTCTGGCAACCAGACACATTAGTTAATGAATGATTGCACTTTTTACCCCAAGCTCTTCTAGCACTTTTCACCTCAGCTCTTAGAGAGTAGTGCAAACCCCAGTATCTCTCAGGTCCCTGAAGTTCACAGGGAACTTGCCAAGAACCAAAAGTAATAGTTCTCTGAAGTTTTCACTTTAGAATAAACTTGTCTTAGAAACTAAATAATGCAGACTTTCACCTCATGGAAAAAAAACACCACAAACAAAAAAAACGGTCTTGGGGAAGAAAGAACAATTGTAGGTCTAAAAATGAAGAATGCATTCTACCAATCTCAACAGTTCAACACTATGGCTAGCATTTCATAAGCTTTACCTTCCCTCTGAATCCAGATTTTAGTCCAGTGAGAATGTTACACTTAGACTAAACAAGCTGTCTTCATTTGCTGAATTACACTCGATGACATACCAGTTTTGTAACTTTACTCTCATGTAGGGTTTGATCGGTTTCTAGCTGAAAGCGAGTGAAGCAAGCAAGCAAACTGAACGAAACGTGGGCTCTGCCGATGTGTGGTCCGTCAGGCTCAAAGAGAGTGCAGAGCATTTTGGTTCTTTATAATCCACATTGTGTGAAAATTAAAGCCGCTAGGAAGTCTTTTTATGGGAACAGCTACCAAAATCTGCTAAAGCCATCTGTTTCTCTGGCCCTGTTTATTCATAAAAAATAAGGGGAAGATCCATTCTAAAGCAAGTGACTTTGGGCCAAATTCCACTGTATCAATGAAAACACCCACATGTGCAGCTGGCAACAGAGTTTAGTGCCATGCATCTAACAGAACATTTAAGAAGTTTTAAAAGCATCTACAAGTGAGCTAGGTTTCTTTCGTACAACAGACATTTGCAACACACATGGTGCACCAACATAAAAAAACCGCAGTGACCTGCATTTGCCAAAACCATAGTTCTTCTGTTTGTTTTCCTTTTGTTTTTGAAATAAATATGGCAGAGCTGAAATCTTGAGAACCTCAGAGAACTAACTTGTTTATTTATGAAAGACCACCACTGTTTCAAACATCACCTTCCTGTCCAACCAGACGCAATGTTAAAAAAAAACCCTAAGGATTGAAGTGCAGTTTAATTTCTACTGTTCATCAGCTAGTGGTGGCAAATCCTGCTGGGAAACAGATTTTAATGGCGATTTATAAAACAAAGTAATTTAAGAAATGGTCCTGAGCGTTCACTTATTCACATCATCTGTGCTACCAAACCTCTGTCATGAAGTAACAACATTTCAGTACCTACATACCACAGGGTCATTCAAGCTGACGACCTGGATAGTGAATTTTAACCTGTTGTCTGCATGAGAGTCTACGGACCCAAAGGTTCTATAGCAAGTAATTAATGAATGCACCTGTGCTGTTAGTAGACTTGCATGATGTAAGTCTACAACTCAAAAATCATAAAATCATTGACTCAGAACTCAGCATTTATCATTCATCAATCTCCTTGAGGCATCCCATCCTTTAACAGCATTTGCAGTAATTCCATGTGATTTTACAGAAGCATCAGACAAAGATCGTTTTTGCCGTCATTTATACAGATACAGCATATGTCACAACAGTGTGGTCACACCAGCAACAGGGAAGATGGAGTGAGTCTTGCACGTTCCATTCCTTTAGACAGTGTTGACAAGAAATGTATTAAATGAGACAGTTCCACCGATTCTGGATGCGTGTGCGTGGTTTTTATGTGCTTCTTACCTGGACTCCTTTTGAGTGATGGCAAGATAGACTTCCCACGAGCTCTCTTCAGGAATAGCTCCATGTGGTATCAACAAACTGACTCCTACAAAAGAGCAAAGGCAGAACTTACCTTTGGGAAAGGCACTGCGCATAAAAAACAGTGCACAATTGGCCTCTGATTTGCAAGACCTAGAAAGGCCATCTACTAGAGCAGAAGAATGCTCTGAAATAGTGGTTCTGATAAACAACATTATCAGATGAAAGGAAGATACAGTATTAATATAATCCACATAGTTATCAATATTTAGCTGTCTTGGATCCTGGCATTGTATCGGCTCATGCTTATAAAAATCTTGCTCCAACAGAGCTTTTAAATAGTTGACTTGCTGTTGTTTTGTGTCACTAAATGACACTGGATTCACAGTCTAGATGCGACTGAAGGCTTAACTGACTTAGTGCCTCTGCCTTTGTAACAGTAATTCCTGAACATAAGAACAATCTCTGAAGAAATGAAGACATTCCACGTGTTGTGCATGATTGTACACTAAATATTATATCCCTGAATTATACACTGTTATCAATCTTCTCTAAACACAGACCACGTTTTTTATGGTAACCTTTAAAGTACCCATTCTATGAAACACGAAGGATAAAAGCTCTAAAGCATTCAGTTCAACTAGATACTAGCCTGGACACTCTAGTAAAATGGAATCAAAGTTGAATTTAAAGTGAATTAAGATCACCAGAGTTTGAAAGATACCCTCTTGGCTACCAACACTGGTATCTGGCTATTTCTGCTATATTTGGCATTTTGAAAAAGAAAGTATCCAACATAAGGAATGTTATTCAGTATGATACGAACATAGTGATGTAGTGCAACATGCTGCAGGACTATGATTTTAACATCCTTTATCTGACTTTAATTTGGTGCCATATGTTTTCAGCTAATTTAACAATTTCTTAAGTCTAAAATATATCTCTCAAAACTCTGAAGCCACAAAACAAACTCTACTTCTTAAACAATGCAAATTGAGCATCTCTACTGTGATGTTCCAGTGCATAGCCCAATCTTGAAATGCCGGTTGACTTTGAAGTGCCCCACTACAGAAATCTGTCGAGCTATTAAGCTAAAAGAAAGAGAAAACCAGAAAGCCAGGAGTAAATGCTAACGAAAGCCGCACTAGAGTTTTCACTGAGAGTGGAAGCTGCTCTCCAGAGACGTCTGTTTGTTATATGCTGCAGACTTCAGTAACATAATGAAGGCTGACACCGTTAACGCCGTCAGATGTTGAAGCGTGTAGATTCTGCTTCCAATCCGACCCCATTATATAAGATGCTGATCCAGTATCAACCGCCTTCCTGGGAAGCCCTTCTTTTGGATCAGGACCCAAGTAAGCAACAGCTTTGACTAATACGACTTTCATGCTGAAGACATCAAGAGAAGCAGTAATTTATAACAGTTCAAATAGGCATAATGCCTCTTTACTAATCCCAAGCTTTGTTCTGATCAGTCATCTCCTGTGTGGGCAACATGCTGTACTTCCCAAAATTTGCATTAAGGGAGCCCCTACTTTTTCTTTTCTTTCCTTTTTTTCTTTTAGTTATAGAACACTACATCAGGCAAAATAAGTTTAATCTAGAATTATTTTATATGCTTTTGATGAGAAAGGATCTACCCACCTGTGTTCGGAACCACTAAACGGCCACCCAGGTGCCCAAAAATCGCAGTTGTCTTCAGCTCGCTTCTTGTTGAAATAGAAGACAGGTTCTGAATATACGTAGCCTTATTTCTAGCCTGCATTGTCCCAAAAGCTCTATTATTCCCATGAGGAAAAGTTCCAGAATGTGCCTTTCCATGATATTCAGCCCTCTCTGTCACCCCTAGGGACACCATGAACGAACTCTGAACTTTGACTTTGATGTCTGACAGCGGGTTGAACAGTGAAGACTCTGTCATTAGCTCCTTGTCCATGGGATCCTGCAGGCAGATTGGGCCACTGTACGTTCTGCTTACTGTCAAGTCAGGCTGCATGGATGAGTTCAAAAGCAGGGAGTTACCTGGCAGAATGAAGCAGATCAGGGAGTTAGTTACTGTATTAAGATGTTAGATCTGAAATCTTCTGACCTCGCCACCATTTCCTTTTTGACTTGCTCTTCCTTCCCGATACTCTCAGAGCTCGAAATCACATAAGCTGAAGTTAAAAAACAGATGAAACGATGCAACAGATCTAACAAGTACTTGATCGGTATGTTTTCTGCACTTCAGGCAACTCCAGAGTGTGTGAATCCAAGAAGGAACTTCCTTCTTGTTTTGAATTCAGGTTTGTGTGTATGCCTTTTATCTTCCTTTTTTTTTTTTTTTAAAAAATAAAAACCCATTGGGTGAAAACACATCTTCCTGCAGACCTCTTCCGTGAGCTTACATGAAACAATAGCTTCATGCCTGAGGGAAACTGGGTTGAAAAGAAAGTGGGACAAGAGTAATATAGGGAAAAATACTACAGTTACTCATTTAGGAGCATTGTAGCTCAGAAAACACTTTGAAAAAAAGAGAAGGAATGGATAAAATTAGGGCCTGAATCCTTTAGCTGGCTTAGTCTTTTTTTATTTGTTTTTGGTGGTTTTGTTTTTGTTTGTTTTTTAGTAAATAAAAGTTTTCCAAAGTAACTAATTTTCTGGAAATTATCTGTACTGCATCCTTGAAAATTTGATCACTTTAAGGGACTGCAGGTTGTGTTGCTAACATTATAAATACATTTCTCCAAAGAATAAAATTTGGATCGCTCGAATCCATTGTCTGTATGTTGGTATTGTGCTCTCTTTTCTCAGCAAACCGAACAGAGAACTGGCCTTTTTTTCAGCTGAATTGTTTAGTTTACAAATGCTCTTATTTAAAAACCCCACAGACAGAGAACCCAAAGTAAATGAAACTGAACTAATAGCATCCTGGCAGAAGAGAAATGCTCAGATATTTTCAGAGCGTCCAGAACGAATGTTTTTGAAACATTAAGTCAAACAAACAATTCCCCAGACTCAAAACAAGACTTTCATGGCAAACCGAACAACAAAGGAAAAAATTACTATTTGAGACCGTCATTGAGAATTACATGATGCTAATTAAAGGCTTGGATTTTTAAATGAATGAGTAAACATCCTTCAAACACCCTTGTCTACCAAGCTCTTTTTCTAATTTCTGGCAATTTATGCTTGGTGAGGAACGTCTCCCAGAAAATAAAGTAACTATAAAAACAACACCACAAAAAAAAAAAACCCAACTGCAAACCCTGTAACATACTGCACTTTTCCAAAGAGAGTAGAGACACGGGGATACTTTCACACCCCACCAACACACCCACCCACCCACAGTAAGGCAGGTCTCCATGTTAGAATGTCAGTACAGAATTAAAAAAAACATACTATTTTAAAGCAATCACCATTTGTATTCCTCCCCACCTGTCCAAGGGAAATAATATCCCTGAAAACATCTGAGTGCTGCTTTTAGTAAAAGTAAGTATTTCTTTCATATTTTATTGTATTGGTGGCTTTCTGA
>VZTL01030748.1:33485-57955 GCA_013400535.1 Scopus umbretta
CCCTTTTTTTTTTTTTTTTAAATCAATAAGTGTTTACACACATTCATTTCCCACAGACCTCAGACTGTGGATGTTTGCATGCTAGCAGCACCTTATAAAAATACTTAAAGTTGGGTTTCTCAAATAAACAAGAAAAAACTGATCGCTTTTATTGGAGTAAAGAAAATAAATAGAAGATCTGTAACTGAATGGGAAGGAACTACAGACAGGCTTTCTGGGCTTGTTTTGGTTTGGTTCGTTTGTTTTGTTCTGTTTGGGCTTTTTGTAAGTCACAGATGTCAATGCAGAAGCTCGTGACAGTATTTCTAAAGCCTTAGAGTGTGGTCAAGGAAGATTATGTATTTGTCCAAGTTGCCGTGACAGATCGGTAGCAGAGACAGTAAGAGATGGTTCTAACCACCAGGTCCTGTTCCTTGTACTGCAGCTGCCCTTCCCTGGCTTTCAACACATCTGCTCAGCAGTAAGCTGGAACGCCCTCCCACAGCCAGTCACTGAATATGAGCTTAGCATCTCTGTGCAGTAGGAGCTCTGGAGAGAAGAAAATGAAATCACAACACTAACCTTGTCTGACTGTTTTAAAATTAAATGTCTGGAAGCCTCCTGTCAGTGCAGATGAATCAATCACATCCACGCCGTACTCACTCTGACTCCGTCTGTAAAGGGTAACGCCAACCACCAGCACAGCTACAGCAATGACTGCTGCTCCCAGGCCGGAGTACAAGGCAATGTCACTGGCAGTCTCAATATCTGAAAGGAGAAAAAGTGGGTACCAAGTCAGCAACACTCGCAAAAATGTTTCTGACTGGCGCTGGCTGGCCGTGAGCAAAGGGATTGCAGGAGGCCGGAGCCACGTGGAGGTAAAGCTTGAGACGCCAATGTGGAGCAGATCACAGCAGGGTAGTGGAGCACAAAGGAACACTGAAAAGCAAGTGTTTGAGAGCATGAGCAAATTTCCTGATGCATCACTCCACACAGGCGAGCTTACGTTGCTTTAGGGATTGCACCATGGGCTTCACAGTTTTTTTTAAAATGGGAGAGTGGGACTTGTAAGTCAGAAGCAGAGTGCTTACTGCTAAATAGCCTCCTCTCATCAGCACACACTGCTAGCTTGGGCTCCTTGCTGAGGTGTGCCATCGTTTCCCATTCCAGCCCAGCGGAGATCATTACGGTGTGGTAATACAGCCCTTGAAGGGAGGACGTGGAACAACTGCAGCTAGGGAGGGCTGCTTTAGGTATCGGCATGAGTCTCACCTACTGCTAGCCTCCAGGGGCCTGTAAGCTTTAGGTTTGAATCCTGGAGCTAATCCAGGAGGTCATGAATCCGCTGAAAAACCTCAGTGAAGATTTCCCCTTCCCCCTCTTATTTTCTGCCTGAGCTTTAGTATAAGAAGGAACAGTCCATCCTCGCACAGCTCAGTGAGGGGCTGAGGAGATCCCACGTATCTTCTTGGATTCCTGCAAGCATCTTCAGTCTTTAAAAACAGGTTGGAAACCAAACCTTCCCTATGATCACACCCATGCATTAAGCTTACAACCAAGTTTTCTAAGACTTCAAACTTTTACAGCAGAGGAGAATAATTCATTGCTTTGAAAGAATGAATCCAAATGAAACCTGCAGTATTATGTAATTGAATTATCCAGTCCCGCTATTCTAGATCTTCTGGGATTTGGGACCACGTACCATGAAATTAAATGACTTGGCAAGTACACTTAGTGGGTCCTTAGATAGTTCCTTAATGCCAAACTCCAGTTTAGAGGAAGAGATAATCATGTATTCACCCCTACACATCATGTTATCCTGCTATGTGGTGGTGCTTCTGCTGTCAAGTGAGAAGCACTTGCTGCAGCAAGTGCATTTTATTTATAACAAATGACAGTGACAAAAATAACTAGGAAACCCAGACTAGTCAGTATCAGTAAATAAACTGCAATGTACAGAAATAGGGTAGGGTGTTAAATTCAGTATTTAATAAATAGCCAATTACTGAAATTACTTAATTAGTATTTGGGAGGAGGCTTCTGTTGTGCACATGTTTTTCCTGCAGAAAGTCAGATAACTTTATTTTAGTTGAATTTTTAAAATGAACATGAAACTTCAGACCATTGAGATGAAAGAAATGAGTACCTATTGGCAGCATCAGAAAAGCTAATTTTCCTGGTTCACCAGTTTCTTATGTAAACTAAATGTCTGACAACTAGCAATACAAGCAGCTGAACTTCCTGGGAAGGCACACCAGCTGCCAAACGCAATAGCTGAGTACCGACTGTTCTCTAACATAAGCGAAATGCCATATGAATTGCCGCAGCAAGGAAACCGAGTACGTAAACACTGCTTTAAGTGGGCTGGAGCACGTGGGAGATTTGCTGTGAATAAGGCAATATAACTGATTTTTCAGTCGGGCAGTTGAATCAAAAGTCAAATAAACTGTTTGACTCAAACTTCCTTAAGAGAAAACACCCTTTCCATCCCCATTCTCCAACTGTGCCCAGTCATCCCCAAATACAACATTCCAACATCCTATTCACCCCCAAATAAATGTTGTGAAATCAGTTTTACTAGGACCGCTGTTTAGCCCAGAAAATGCTTCTGCAGCTGTTGAATTTTCAAATAAGCTCAGGCTGAAAAAGGCTTCCCTTTTTAACACATTTATAACACATCGGGGCGGGGGGGAGGGGGACGATCACAAAGTTTCCATGCAAATATCAGCTTTCAGAAGAAATCCATCTTTTGTGGTATGTCACAACAAGTCATCACAACTGAATAAACTTGTAAGTAGCTCTTATCCAACTTCTCAGAACACTACAATCGCCACACAGTTCTACTATATAAATTACTAAAGAAAAAGATTTTTTTCTGAGATTTTTTTCTTCAGATCAAACCAAGACCACCTGAATCCCAATCCAATGCCTTAATCACATGCTGGTTTACCTCCATTTTATTCTCTAGTATCAGGTGCAGAAAGAAAAAGTACAGAAACTAATTACATTTCTATTCCTTCCAATTTTCTATTCCCGAGCGATTTTGTTGTTACAGGGAATTAATTATGAAACTCTGTTGTTGACTTAATTTTTGTGGGTAATTAGTACAATGAACAAGCCAAGAGAAGGAATGCTATGTATCTCCAGTGGTAGAAGAAACCTAGCAGCAAGTGGGCTCTTTTCCTTTCTAGAGAACCAGAGCGAGCTGGTAGTTACTTCACCAGAAAGCATCTTCAAGTCTTCCATTTTGAGCATTACTTTAAAACAGAAAAGTGCTGAAAATCTGAATTACCTCCTTTACCTTCTTCGGATAGTAAATTATGAAGTCTGACACATGCAGAAATAACCTGTCAGTAAAAAATTACTGCCACCGTAATGGCAACAGGTAGCAAACACAGGAGTTGATCTTTCACCATCAAACCAGAATATAAAACACACCTCAAGTTCTCATCTGTGAGCAACTGTAATTTATTACTCTAAATCCACTTAAATAGTTTAGCTGCTTCTTTTCCATTGAAAAGTGAATGCTTTTAAGTATCCCTAGAACTTGAATTTGACACTTTAGTACAGATTACATGGTTGAAAACTCTTACAATTTTTCTTTCTGAATTTCCTTCTCTTTAATAAAATGGTCATTTTCTGTTTCATAGAAGACCTGGAAGATTTATTTGAGTGTTCCCCTAACTATTCCACTGCAAGGGAAAAAACCCACCCACAAACCCAAAGTAACTAACACACAGAGTTCAGAGGAAAAGGATAGCCTTTCCAGAATTTAGCTATTTTTAACTAGCTTTATCTTAAAAGAGTGAAACAAGAGTGACATGGTAGTCCTTTGAATTGTTCCTGTGGAACACAAGTGCTTAAGAAAGAGGACTTTCATTTTTATTTAGGATGCTAGTATTTCTTTAGAAAAAAATACTGGTTTTTTTAATCTCTTCCCCTTTCTGTCTTTTCTTATGGGTAATTCCTTTTCCACTGACACTAGAAATTAAAGAAAAAAGAAAAGCATGGCAACTTTGGGGAACGGGGTAATTTTCTGCTTTTATTTTTTCCCATAAGGGAACAAAGTGAAAACCAAACAAACTAAAAAAGAAAACATTTATAGCCAACCAATTACTATTTAATGAACTGCATCCTCCCAGCCCAGAGGAGGTAGGGACTCTCTTAAAGCACTATGATTTTTGTACATTTCAGTTACAGGCTACATATTTGTGGTAATTGTAGCCTATATTTCACTCCACCTCCTGACACTGTTACACAACATTTATTGAAAGCACGTTTGATGGTAATGAAGTTTCTATTAACTATGATTAAGTTTCATAAAGCACCTGAAGATAATTTAAGATGTGCAGGAGCAGAAAATGAAACATTTGGTTTAGTACATTAGGAAACGTAATTGATTAAATTATCTCATTTACAATAAGTGCTTTCCAGCAGCTATGCAGGGCATACATCTCCCCCCGTCTACCATTAGAGTTTGCTAGGAGATCTGAAAGATCTTTCCAGCTTCCCATCCTCCCCCCATTTTCCGTCACCCTGACTCCTGGTGCCCCTTAGCAACTTGAAGTCCAGTTCCTCATACAGCCAGTCTTCGAGAACAAGGATCAAAAGTCAGAGAATCATGTAAGAGGTTATTTAGTAGAACAGGTTGTTTCTCAATTAGCTTCATAATTGACTTTGATTTTGCATCAATGATGATTCATGCAGTCTTAAACTAAGTTCCTGTTTCACTGAACAGCAACAAGCTGTATTACACGTTCCTAACCCCACAGCTATACAGAAACCCTTCAATTCTCCGAGGTATCTTACATGCTGAAATCAATTCCATTAATGCTTCTTTTTTAATAAATCAGAAAACAAAATGATTTGACTGATATTCTTTCAAGATTCTCTAATTAAATGGGAACTGCGCAGATAAACAAACAAAAACGTATCAATTGCCTGAGCTACGTTATGACACAGGCCGATTGTACGTGACCGATTAGGAGACGATTCCAGTGAGACGACGACAAAGCAAAACTTAAAAGGCTGAAGCAGCCAAAGCAAGCACAGCACATTTCTGAGCTACCTAAATTTGATTTTGTGCAGTCTTAGAAATATTTAAGAACTAGAAATGTAAAGGAGAAATATTCTCATGCAAGCTTTCTACACATTTGGAACCATTTAATGGGTGAAGCTGGGCGGCTCTCATGCACCCCACGTACCTACGGCGCATTAAAAATCGAGAGCTTTTAAAAAGCCAAACACCTTTCACTCACTGAGAGTTGTAGCCATCTTGGACAGTAACTGTGCTCCTCTACGATGATTATTTTTATTGCATCACAGTTCTGTGGCAATTCAGTTATGTTCCTTTGTAAACAGTTACAAAATTATCTGTGCATAACGTGGATTTGGACTTGACCAGTTCCTTTAAAACTCTTGTTTTATCAGACAGAGGAATACGCTGGGCTCTGATAACCCAAGAGGCTTCGTTCAAGCCAGCAAGAAATTTTGCTGCAGAATGTTTTGACATTGCAGTCTACGGCATGTGAGCTCAAAGCAAATATAGTTCAGGTTAGGATTTCCAAATGTTTTCAGGCCCAAGTTCCATAAAATTTCAAATAATCTGATCACCCTATGCCCCTATATCCAGGAGGAAAATCCAGACTTAAAACCTACATATTTTATAATACATAATAGAAGAACCTGTCTTCAAAGCAGATATAAACAATGGCATGCGCTCGTTCTCAGTACAGCTGCATTCCTTCAAAGGAATTAAGCAAAAAATGTGTTTATAAATCTGTTTGTCAAAATTCAAAGACAATTTTTTGAGAACCAAGCAGTCAAAAATCCTCAAAACTTTGTGTACTTTTTATGAAAGAAAAAAGCAGTATCTTTGCTTTAAAACAGACAGGCGTCATGGAAATTGTGGTTTTGATGAAATTGTGTCTTCCCCCCTCCCCCCCCGAAATCGTTCTGTTGGTCAATTCACTCCAAGCGTGCTGCTTGAAACTAAAATTCCACTGAAATCAATGGAGGACTAAGAAACAAAGAGGGCAGGAGAGAAGCCTCCCAGAGCGGTATTTAAATGATATCTATATACTCTTTACAGCGTAAAGCATATAAACACCCTTTACCAGTTGATAAATCAAGGCCAAAGTGAGCTGAACAAGATCAGAGCGAGCCACTACTGGAACCAGATTTGGAGGAAGAAAGCCAAACTCCTACGTTAATTTCTTTTCCCCAATTACAAGTCCTCGAGAGGTCAATTTCAAGATACCCATTCCTGCAGAAAGGGCTCCCCATCAGACACAAATTACTGAAGAACGGTCAACTGTCCTGTTTTTAGTCTAAAACCTATGATCACAAAGATGCTAAGAAGATGCTTTCAGCAGATGTGAAAGCCTTTCATATAACCTTCAGTTTTATTTAGCTCCTAAACAAAACAGAACGGCAGAGTAGATGAGAAAAATCATATTTACAAGAGAAAAAAAATAACTTACTTTGGGATTTTATTTCATGAAGAGGTTTTTTATCTGAGAGAGAGAGAGAGAGAGAAAGTTGCACTTAATAAATTTACATGGAGCATATCTATTTCCTATATCGCTTCTGTCTAGCTCTGTAAATGAAACATTTTCTCCTTGTTTGCTGACAATATGAATATTTTATGTTGTCCATATTTTTCCCTTCATCTTCCCCCCCGCCCCAAATCTCTTTCAGCATGTTTCTTAGCAGTAATTTCTCACTTGGTTAATTCAAGTATTTGTTAGCTTTATTGGATGTTTTTATTCAGAATATTATACATCTCAGCAATAAGGAAGTTCAGTACTTTAAAGCGGATTGCTTGGCAAAGAAAGCCGGTTAAGAATTAGTTATTTCTTTGTATGTTTGATATATGGAAAGGTTAGGGATAGACATTTAAAAAATTTATAAAATATCAAAATGTACAATATATTCACATTTAACTATCTAAATATACACCAATAATGACATCTTTATGTGTATATAAAGAACACAGAGAAACAACATACTACCATGCATATGCAAATATGTTATATAATAGATTTTATACAGTAGTGCATCTCTCAGAAATGAGGCTTCTCTGCCTCCCTCATAATAAGCATTTGAGTTATCCTTTTTAACCTAGTGCTTGAAAAAGTAATCTCTAGAAGACGGGAGGCGCGGGCTTGCGCAGCACCCGTATGGCATGCGTGCAGACTCTATAGGTGCACACGGCAACAAAGCAACCACCCGGCATGCCGGTCCCAGCGCAGCAGTCCGGAGGGGACGCGTCTGCGATTTCCGAGACCCTGCCAACGAATTCATGTTCTGTGCGGGGTTGCCAGGACTGTCTCGGGGCTGCCCTCCGCATGCTCTACACATACAGTCCCAAGATCAATTCTGCCACCCCTCAGCTTCTCGGGCAGTCTGCCTAATGTAAGCAACTACTCCAGTACCTTCTGTTGAAAGGGTGTCTGAAGAAAACAACAAAACACAACAGGTAACTTACTTCAATAAAAATTCACAGAGGCTAGCAGTTCAGCAGAATTGGACTGATCTAATAAAGTAAGATGCAAGATACAAATCCTTAAGCAGGTAAGACTACACCCATTTTGTATGTGCTTTGCGTTGTAAGGGAATTCCCTTTGACTGAGCTGCTCCCTGATTTATCTTTTGGATTTCTTTTTGTATGACGAATCTGGTACCGGTTACCTCTAGAGGTCGGTTATCAGCACAAGCACTGTTACTGCCATCCTGTCACCTACGCCAGCAAATAGTAGTCTCAATGGAAACCACATCAAGGTACAAGATGTTCGCCGCTTATTATTTTACTATGAGATGATGTAAGCAAATGAATTATGAGACGCCTTCTATTATTTTCACTATTTGTGAAAACGATCGGTTTAATAATACTTGACCCAAAAGGTTCTTGGATTTTCGCTTTGCCAAAAAGCTCTGTGTGTGTGGTTTTTTCTTCCTGAGGTGGTTTTTATTTTTGCTAGGAAATGATGTACATAAGCACCAAATGAATAGCGTCAGACTTGAGCTTTGCAACGGAAAGTAACATTTTTGTGCTGCAGACATATACCGCTATCTACAGAAAATTGTAATAGAATTGAAATGTGTTTGCCATATAAACTGGTGAGACTGCTAGATCCGGAAGCCTCTTGGCAATATTCAGTATCACGGCTGGTTGAAAAATGGAAAACAAAATTATTTGTGATTTATGGTGCATTAGTAAAAACATGTTTGTAGTTCATCTGCTTATGGCCTACTTGTTTGTTTCTTTTTTTGGGAACTGGGAAAAAGAAATCAATAGTTTTTGAAGTTATAAAAAACAACTTTAAAGCAAATAGATAAAAGTAAACAAAAAAACTCTACAAAACCCTCTCTTTTATTGAGCAAAGAAAAAGCTTTCACCTCTGCAAGACAGAGAAATCCACCACGGAAAAGTATACTACCGAGAATACTGAAAGGAATAAACAATGAAAGAACAAATATGCAAGAAACTAGTAAGTTGTTAGGACTATCTTGAGTTAAAGTGACCTTTGCATTCAGATTGAGTCAATCTCTATTGTTCTCCCAACGTGGCAGGCCTGGCAATCTTTCATTATATCTCAAACCCCAAAATAATCCCACCTTTCTTCTGCATACAAGTTTATATCTATTGATTGTTACAAGTCCCGGAAGAAATTCCCTGAAAGAAATGCACTTTCAGTTGCTCCTCAGTTAAGTACTAGACTATCTGGATCCATCCGGAAAATCAAAAACCAAAGCAAGAAAAACGACGTTCCTGTGAATGAAAAGGTGTCATCTTTGTGTTATTCCCAACCTCTTCTGTCAGGGACTGAATAAAGAACCTGAAAGTAGACCCTGCTTTATCGCAATTTCATTTACCGACTCCAAATTTGAAAATTCGTGCTAAGGATCAGTATTTTTTCTGCAGTTCGGAATCAAGCCTACACTTGCCTGGCACCCTACTTTCTCCTACTTTCATTTAAGTTCTTATTTGTTAACCAAAGAAATGTTTCATTTCTATTTTTGCCTCACGAAAGGAACAAAGTTACCAAGTTGTGCCTGATAAATAACTTCCAAGAGATTAGTTTTCTGTGGCACAGTACTGCATTTCCTTCACAATTCCCCATGGGATGAAAAGCAGAGCAGAAGAGCCACATATTGGAAGATGAGCAGGGGAAAAAGATTTTAAAAAATAGGGTAATTGCATCAATTCCTATTAGCTGAGAAAGCAATTACAGTCCTAAAAATAATTTGACACAAGTATATACGTACAGCACGAGCCATAAAGGATAAGAGTATCGCTCTCCAAGATGAAAGAAACAAGAGACGCTTCATGCTTCGGTCTGTTTGAACGCACGTGGAAATTCAACTCGCAGAACCAACACGCGCTCCCCGGTACCGCCCATCGCAGCGAAAGGAGGCGGCGAGCTTGTTTAAACCCCAGAGCACGTGCAGGCCGGAGCTGATCGCGGCCCCGCTCACCGCCGTACAGCAGCAGCCTCCGCGTCGCTGGGCTGTCGCTCCCGCTCTGCTACTGGGCTCGCTCAGCTCCGCTGACTACTGGTCTACGTGGGGGGTAACACTGACAACACGCTCAACTCCACGGCACACCGGCGTAGAATTTTTTTCCCCACAAAATACCTGGAGATCAGTTTCTGATCCCAATATTGGGTGAAAAATTGCTGGTGTGTGCAGCAGAGAGAAATCTTCCATTATATTTGTCTTTGAATTCGTTTTAGAGTATTGTTGTCCGTTCACAGTTTCCCTAACTCCCATCTCACCTTATAAAAGGAACAGAAATACTTCACCCACTGAGATTTCTGCATGGAAAAATCCAGCAGCAGCTTCCCCTTCCTGATATTTAGTGAAAGTTAAGAATTTAATTCTGTTAATTTTAAATAATATTGCTTTGATGTCAATATATGCATCCCTAGTAGGCTTAGATTTTAAACCGCTTTTCATTTCAATCATAAAATTTGGGTTTTATTACTTATACCACTTATCCTTTGTAGAATGATTTTGATAGTTCATTTTCAACATGTTTTACAGACTTTGTTTCACAGCTGACACTAAGTTGATTAAAAAAGTACAAAATTTACTCATATTTTTAAAAATGCTTGTTGTATCTTTTTACCCATACTCATGCATTTATTTATTTTAAAGGAGGCAAGTTCTTTACACGTAGTGTATTAAGAACATTTTAAGTCTATTAAGAGCATTTTAAGACCCATGTTTAGAAAAGTGATTTGCTTCTGACAGAGAAAGCTTTTCCTATTCCAGACATTTGTTTTCAGACATACACTGTTTACTTCACCTCTGTTTTCACACGGTTGTGCAAAATAGTTGCATTTTCTTAAAACTGCATCTATAAAGTGATTCTAAATGGCATGGCAAAGAAAAATTAAAATTCTTTAGAAAAGGTGATGATGAAATCCTGCGCTAGTGGATTTAAGCTTCCTGGGGCATTTTTCTTTTTTACTGCAGTTCCATTAGTCAGGGAAGTTAGTGGTTCACTAACAGTACTATTCTTTGCACCAGCGGCTGTACAAACAGAAAGCAGACGGACAGTACCTGCTCCAAAGAGCTTGATTTTATACAAAGCGTATGACAGACAATGATGATAATAATAATCATAATAAAAAACCCAGGTAATCATTAAAACTAAGTTAGGTGCCATGTTGTAACTATTCCAATAGCCATCCATCAAATAATTTGCTAATAAGGGCTTTCTTTCAATGCTTGCTATTGGAGTTCTTAATAGGGCACATTAACAGAGGAACTTAAATAAGAAATATTTAGCAGGGAAATCTAAACTTTATTGTAATCTATTCTATGGATAGAGAACCTATGTCTCCAGGGTTGTCAATAAGACATAGGCATTAAATTTAATAACAGAAAAAATAAATACTCTGACTGCATTGTATGCATATCTCTAATCAGTGATACGACTGTCATGGGATGTCTGGTTTAGGTTTCGGTTTTTGGTTGTTTTTTCTTTTTTTTTTTAACAAGTGGGTCCTTAACAGCCTGAAGCTTTTTTGCTTTCAACTCCCAGTGATGTTTCTTTGCAGGACCTTTCAGAACGCAATCTGCTTTATTTTTCCACAGCCAACACAACTACATTTTTATCTGCTGGAAAAAGCCAACCCCTTCTCCGTCTCATACCCCCTCTGAGATTACGTGAACTGTTTGGACCAGCTGACATCCTAGCCCCTTTCTCTTTCTGTTGAAGGAACTTCCACACAAGCTTCTCACTAAGGCTGCAGGCCATACAGGTTTAGGTCCTGAATGCCTTATTGAGTTCAGCACTGGTAACCTGTACTGGGGCTAAAGGTTGCTCATTAAGAGAAAGCAGTCACTTACAAGGCATGTTTTCAATAAAGGCACAGAACATTGAATGAATGCACCAACATGTACAGAGTTCACATTTGAGAATTCCACAAGGCAGCTTTTGTGTTTCTTACTGCAAAAAACAGTCTTGTTCTAGGAAACACAAGACACATTAAAAAAAAAAAAAAAAATCTCAAACATTGCATTGGTAACATGTCTGTGAAGACAACTTAAACACCCGACCCCTTTTCCTCTATGTGCAGTAACACAGATAGAGAGACTTCATTTGACCAGTACATGAAACCTTTGTTCATACAAAAAGCTTCAGAGGGCTTTATCCTTGAGTAGTTCCTGAAAACGCACTCCTGGAATTAGCAGTAAATATCAGAGGTAGTCCTCAAAAGACAGCTGGCAAGTACAGCGCCAACCTTCTGCACTTCTGTGACATCTGAGAAGGACTTGCACTGATATTAAGGTGATAATTCACCACTGCACAGAGCACGACAGGGACATTCTAAACCCTGCCGGTGGACAGTGTCTGGATGAACTCCTCGGAGAGAGGCTGAGAATGGAGAAATTACAGCTGGAGAAGCCACCAGCAAAAGCCCGTGCGATACCGTACCTTGTTGATACAACATGCTCAGAGGCCCAGCCCGCACCTGAAACCAGCTGTGCTACAAGGACTCCAGGAGTTTCAGTGACTTCCCCCCGGAAGGAAGCCATCGCCATCAAGTAAAATGCGTATCGTGACTCTGTTTAACAACCGTAGCTCTTCCCCAGGCCACATACTCCTTTCAGACTGCCGAAATAAGCGTAACACCGTATTTGTTCCCCTACCTCTGAAGCGTAAGTGCAGCATGGAAGATGCTAGCCCTAGCCTTCCTGATCACTGCCACAGCTGCCATTTCATTGCTAGACAGCGGTGAGGTGACAGTGCCCCGTCGTGGGTCGGGAGCAGCATTCAGTGTAGGAACGAACTTGTGAATTTCTTCTTTGTTCTGAGACTATGCAGCTGTCCCCGGGTGTTCCGCAACTCTACAGCTGCAGGGCTGATTTTCTTGGCTCCTAGTTGTTTGTTGATAGCAGCAACTACCAAATGCCAGATGCTTTCCAGACGTTTATGAAGGGCAAATCCTTTCACAGGCAACTCACCATGAAGCAGATTTGCCTTTAACTTCTGTGTTACAGGAAAATAAATGGAGTAAACTTTGACCTTAAACAGCTCTTACACCAGAAGTATTCATGTTGGTGCTTTGCCAGTTTACGTGCAAGAAAAGGTAGAAGGTGAAGTAGTACGTTCTGTGAAATATGTTGCAGCAGGTGGTCATAATTACACATTGCAAAAACCCTTTATTTGGGTTTTTAGAATCATCTGATAATTGACAGGTAAGGTATGTCCTACACGAATCCAGTGACTCCGAAACCACTATGGATTTCAAGCTTCACATATGCACCCCTCTAAAAACACTCTATTTTTTCACAGCAATATTTTGGCCAGAAGAGTTCTACTGACATGGGTGCATGGCAGATATGCCACATTACCCGCATTACAGTATACATTGTAGGCCATACCTCCTGATTCCAGTTCAAGGCCGACTTACTCACCTTGAATGCAAAGCCCTTCAGTGCAATTCTCTGACTCTTGACTCAAGCCCTCGCAGTACTTCCCTCCGTTTCTTGGAGGTGGCGCAATACATTCCCGAACTCTCAGATGCTCGCATTCTGGGCTGCACACAGACCACTCACTCCACACCTCCCAGCTTCCATCCACTGAAGGGGGAGGAAGAAAAAATAAGCATCATCGCTGGTGTAGTTAAGAGGTCCTACCAAGAACACGCGTTTCATACCTCTGCTCAGGGGACAGCAAGTAAAAGAAAGTATAATTCTCAGGAGACAGTTTTATCAGGTGTGAAGCTAAAATCCAGCATTAGAATGTACCACCTCAAGTGTGCAATATGGAAGCTTTTAAAATAGCACCAGTATATAACATTCTGCAAATACAGTCAATTAAAACTGCAGGAGGAAACATTTCCTTTGCCACCTAGCTATTAGCTTCTAATGTTTCAATGCAAATTCTACCTAAAAACAGGCTGATGTAGAGAGGCCACACATTTTCCTACCAGAGAAATGATGCTGACGTTTACAAAAAGAGCATAGCCGGCCTTACAGACTTCTGGCTAATGCCCTGAGCAAGACCATGGATCAAGGCGTCGCTTTGCTGACTGCTTTATAGCTGTCTCTGACCCTGTCCCAAATGAGAAGGGATTCCACAGTTCTCTCTCTTTTTCATGCATGAATCAGACTGAAGAACAGTCAGATGAACACAGAGGCATATATAAATACTATTAAGTTCTTTAAATCCCAGTTCAGGATATGTTGTATCTAAAAACTCAAAACAGTTAGAAGAGAGATTTGCCAGAACCCAGACAAGTTATGCTGTTACCACAGGCAAACATAGTCCTTAAAACATACATGCATACAATCCTACTACCTTTCTTTAGCTGTGCAAGTGAAACACCAATTCCAAAATCAGATAAGGGAGGTTTCAGGTGAACAACGAGGAAACCGTACAGTGTCCAGGGATGTAACGCCGTGCTCCATATATAGTGTAAGCTCAATTTCGAAACGTTAATATACTTGGAAGCAAATTTTGCAAGCTAAGTAATACTTTTAAGTGAAGCTCTCAGCTTCAGTTTCTGTGTTTCTCCTTCTAGCGTTACTAACGTCACCTCCCCTTTCCCTACACCTCTGCCCACTTACATGATTTTGCACATTGAACCAGTTGCTGTTTTGCTATTGAGTATTTAGGTAGCTTCAGTGTTAACTTAAAGCACTGACAAACCTGGCAGACCAAAGCCACAGGTGCTTGTGACTACTGCTCAGACCCTACATGGGGCTCTGAGCTGTAGTCTAAACAAGGATGCAAGCATTTCCAATTTCCTCTTTGGCCTCACTGGGCTCTTCCAAGAAAAACTGTCTGCCTGGCGTCTCCATCTGAAAGAGCTCCCTCCTAAGCATGCCGTCCAAAGTTACTCCTTAGTAGACTGTGCATATCTCACCAGGGCAAAGAGAAGTGCAGGTAATTTTCTGCACTGACATTCCTTCACAAAATGCACCTCCGTTGAGCGGAGCAGGGTTCGTGCAGGTCCGTGACCGCTTCTGCCAGCCCCGACCACACCGTGCATTGCAGTTTGACCACTCAGTCCATGATGACCAGCCTCCATTAACTGCAAAACACAAACATGCTCAAGGTTGCGGTAGGTGCGCTAAGAGACATCGAGCAACAAGTCTGATCAGATCATTTCATTCGAATTTGGCTTACACATTCTGCAGGGAAATTCCAAGCTGAAGTAGGAGCATTGCGACCTATCAGTACACAACTGCATAAAGGCCATGGTGTCAACCACCACCAATGTTTTTTTTGGAAGAGCAATACGCTAAGAAGTGCAATGACTGAGCCTGGGAGGGCGGTAAAAGCAGGCACCTCAATTCTCATAAAATATGCTTTGCTTAAATCCTAAACAAGACTTAAAAAGGGTGATTTAGGACTGCTCTGCCTCCACCAATAAAATATCACATGCAGTAATAAACACAGAGAGCAACAGAGGATGGTAATAAAGCAATGGTTCTGCTCTTTTGTCCTCTGCTGTGTAACATCTAGATTCACTGCTAGTTAGTGCTTGGACACTGCAGTACCGCAGATCCAATTAAGGCAGCCCTTTATGTACCTCCCCAGGCATGTGCGTCAGGGTTTCCTGATACAGGCAAGGCTTATTTATGTGCTTTAGCTTACAATTGGATCTTCTTAATATCTGGAGCAAGGATTGTTATTATTGACATAACTTCTGGGAATCCATCACAAACAAAAACCTCGTAATTCTAACCACTAAAAGCAGGCATGATCTCAGCCTTGAGCAACAGAACTGAAATTCACCGTAACAGGAAGGAGGTTAGCCATTCGATTTAGAACCAGCTGTATGTTCAAAATGTAAAGTACTCTACCAATAAAAAAGCACATGCATCTGAGTTTTTCCACAATGACCGCATTTTCACTGACCGTACACCACAACTGTCGCAGACATGCTCCTTCTCTTGGCAACAATGTTGGCAGCCATGCAGGTGTAGTTCCCAGAGTCAGACAGACGCGCCTGTCGAATGATGAGGTTGTGGTCTGCTCTGGTGTCAATGTTCTCATCCAGGTTGGAATCTATGGGCTCCTCATTCTTCAGCCATTCCACCTGGTGAGCGACGGAGCAAAGAAGAGCATGAAGTAGGAAAAGCAAAGAAGGAAGCAGGAAATGTGCAAAATTATATTTCAGTGATTTCAGTAATAAATGTCATAGTGATGTCATAGTTAATATTAAATATTAGGATAAAAATGAAGCTAGGATGGGATTCCCAAAAAGGCAGACATTCACGAATTCAGAAAAGAAACTATTCCTATTCTGAAGACCCTAGAGCTTATTGACAAAGGCACACCAAATGAAATGCTAGGACATAAAACAACAAATAAAAAGAGAACAAAAAAAATGGCAAAGAACTCATTTAGCGTTGCAAGGGTGTGGATTATAAAATTATAAAAACGTTACTTTTGTTCTACTGCGAGAAAAGGAAGGAAAGATGAGGAAGAAGAGTACAGGGAAAAAGGGAGGAGAACAATTAATCACACTTCTCTTAGTAAGGTTAGGAGGCTTTAATATTTAATCCAAGGAATCAAGAAGTGATGATGAAAAATGCTGGATCATTCTAGTTTAATGTATTTCATTTACCTTCTGGTTCTCTTCTCCGCAAGTATTAAAGCTTCAACCTGAAATAATTTTCTGAAATAACTGCATCTTATTATTTCCTCTATATTTGTTTTTGAATCTGTACTGTGTATTTGGGTTTTATTGTAACTATTCATTTATTCAATTATTGTCCTATTTAGGAGAGCCTTTTTGGCATCCCTAAGAGAATGAAAAAACAGGGGGAAAAGTCTGTAAACCTGTAAAGCCAAACGAAGACACCTGATGCCTTGGGCTAACGACCTCGTTAATCTGGTAGGGAAATACTCCCTTTGACTCAAGGACCAGAGACATGACCAATGGAGATTAGCAGGCCAAGGGAAAGCCAGCTAACAATTGCCGCTCCCCCCCCGCCCCCCAAACCTGAGAGGAAGGCGGTATGGGCTGTTAACTTTGAAAGGCTGATTTTCATTCAAAGAAAATGAAAGAAAATGGAAGAAAATCTCAACCCAGAGAGAATATGAAATATTTAGAAACGCTACTCTTGATATATAGTGCATTACATGTTCAAAAAATTGGACAATGATCACTTAAGCTTCGTAATAGATTAGGATGACACGTAGTAAGTATTATTCATTCCACTTTTTTGAGAGAGAAACAGACAGAAGGATGAAATCACTTGACATCACACACAATGGAAGAGCTAAGTCATCATAACAGATTCCCACTTTACATAAACATTCTTAAACCAGAGACCATTAGTATTTGTTGTCAAGCTGCACAAATCCTGTGAAATGCTGCGTATAGTATATTTCAATACATCTCTAGTTCACCAACCAACATATCTCTGAGTATACCCAGGAATTATCTGCTACTTGAAACATTAAAAAAAAAAAGTTAAGGCATGGTAAGCTGCTATTACAGAAGTGAAAAAATAAAAATAGAAGCAGAATCAACAGATTCTATTAAAAGACTAAATAAATGTGAGTTATTTTAATAGCTTTTCTAGACCTGAAGGAGGCATGGCTGTACCCTGAAGTCAAATACCCTTCTCATCTCAGTTCAGATGAATAACCTCATTTAGGAACTTGTGGAAGGACTTGGAACTTTGTGGTAATGAGCTTATGGATTTGCTAGCTACAGGCATTCATTAGCACACTGTTCTGCGCAGATGGTCTGCAATTTGTAGATTTTCCAGTTTATAAACAAATCTGCAAAAGCTGACCATCAAAGCCAATTAGATTTCATGCCAGGCAGCAGGTTCCCCTTCCAGTAGCATCAGTCATTTTGGTTGGCTGGGGACAGAAGGTGTGTGACCGACACATCCATAGCTTCTCATGTCCCAGCACCACAGCAGTCAGCTGGGAACTTACCTTGAAAAGAATCTAGGTCTGTGGCACTGTTATCCTACATGGAATTAAATACAGTGATTATTTTACACATCTGTCAGAAGAGGCATTACAGGAGTATGAACTATGTTATACCTTTCATACTGAAAGTAGTTAAAAGATTTTAGCTGCATATACTCTTTTCCTCAAACTGCAGTTAACCAAACTGGTAAGAAAGACAGAACATCACCGTCAAAGCTTACATTAAGCATTCGAGACACATCCATCTATTTCTGCGTTCTTAAAAAGCTCTGTCATGATGTTGTCTTGGTTTGGTTTTCCACTTAAATCTTAACATTTTATTTTTTAAACAAACTCCTTCAGAAAAATTTAAAGAGTTTTGGGACCACTACAGCACACAACACAATAAAGACTGAGGGAGCAGTTTCAAGGCAGTTTCTGAGGTATGCCCCATGACATCAAAGGAGGCAGCGCCTGGCACAGGTACACCTACTTGGGCAAACCCAGAGGAGAGTTTTCGTCTCGCCCCCCGAATTTGCTTCCCGTAGTACTGTTAGGAGATGCGATCACGCTTTGCAGTGCACTTAGCACACCCAGCGCTTAGGCGCCCTAATTTCCATGGCTAGCAGCATCCCAGGAATTCATGTGAATGCTAGCATTCATACTCCCCGCCTTCCGTTCCCCAAGCTAAGTGACACGGCTGACCCTTGCGCCTGTACTGACCGCAGGTGGCCAGGCACAGCTCTGGAGCTGTAACCAAACAGCCTTACCAAATGCAGTAATGCTGAACTCTTCCCTTAATAGTATCTCTTTGAATGTATTACATTTCCCTTGGGTCTGAGAAAGACGAGGAACAATCAAGCAACCCATTTACTATTCAGCTTCCCTTCTGCAGTTAACTATAATACTAATTATCAGAGGAGGTTTCAGCAAAGAAACTCGGAATGCAATTTAAATTATGGAACAGCAGCACTAGCGCAAATCAAGTGACAGAATTCAATGGCTGCAGTCAGAATTAAACTCACTTTATGTGCAGTGTAATGACAAACGTAATGTTCAAAGAAATGACAAACATGTCTAGTATTACTAGAGTTCATTATTTCACAAGTATTTATATAAATTTTGCACGTTGCCTCTCCCCGGGTCAGGGGCTTTTGTGGGGTGGTGAGGCGGGCACAGCAGGTTCAGGGTCCTCCTTACTCTCACACTAGCACTTCGGGCTATTTTTCCTGCAGATCTCTTTCCCAGGAGGGAGCGCACACTGATCCACTGTTACCAAGCCTAGGACTGCAAGGCTTGGTGAAGGAAAAACTTTTACATTAGTGCAAAGCATTTAAAACAATGACAATCACGGTGAAGGGAGAACATTAAACAGACAGACCATAAACATGGAAGTGTTGAGAGATGTGTGATCAAAAGATGATTTGTAAATGAGGGCATGCATTGCCTTTTGCCTGTCTGGAGGCTTGATGACACTGCGAATACTCACCCCTAATTCCAGCCTCCCTGTCCCGTAAAGAAAAAATAGACTCATTCAAACTCATTCACTGCCTTTGCCTCAGCAGATGAATGCTTTCAAAGATGGAGAACTAAGGGATGAACATATAGAAAAAACCGATAAATTTAAAGGAGTCACAATGACAAAAGGTTGTCGTTACTTGCAGTGATGCGACCTTTGGAGAAATTCAGCGCACACACAAATACACACAAAAACCAACCAAGCAAAATAAAGGCAACAAAGAAACCTGCAATGTCTCCATACTGCAATGAGGCATGGTGTTCTGAATTGCCAACCTGCAATGCCTGAAGAGAGTAGACTCAAAACTCATTAGCATTTAGCTTTCCTTGCTTTCTCATCAGTGGAGGTCATGCAGTTGCTTGTAACACAATGAAATACATTTCTTTTTTAAGAATTAGTCTGTCTGAAGATCTTAAATGTTTCTATCTTGAACTAGACTTAAAAACTGCTATAATGTGCTGTAAGTTTATATAAAGATATCTGATTTTTTTCCTCTGAAATTAAATCTGCTCAGAAATAAAATACCCCCATCAATTTCTAACAAAGGCTAATCACATAATGATCTACAAAGGAAATGCAGGGGCAGATATGGATTAACTCAGCTACTACATACTGGGTGGCAGCAGATGAATTAGCATAATCATAAATTTGTTCCAATTACAGAAAGCAATTACCAAAGACCAGCTTACAGCATTATTAAAGTAAAATCAGTTAAATACACCATATCCTAGGCAGATTACGACGGGAGTTAGCAAACTCTTTTTCTTTAAAAATAAAGCTTATCCCAACTCATTTCTGGCTACTGCATACAACATTAAAACAGCCTGCAGCTTCACATCACAGGAACACAACTGCTGTTTGAGTTGCTGCAGGTGATGGAGTCTCACCGTGCTTACTATGTGCAAAATAAATAATGTATGCACGTCAGCCTTATTTGTATAGGTCTCCCAACGGATACTACGTCTCCCAATGGATACTACGGATACTACGCTGCCATACAGCAAATTCAAACTCTCTGAGGACTTGCGAATATCCATGAGACTGCTGATGGAGGCCGGAACATAGCTGAGTGGGAGACTGTAGGGAAGCTCTGGCAGAGGTTGCTACGGTTCCCTTAAAACTCTGCCTGTTTTATTGGTTATAGTTGTGGCTTCTGTGGGAACAGAATGTCACCCCCAAAATCTCAGCTGCTTTTGAGCCCGACGGCAATACCACTGGGAGCACTTCATTTCACTTTGACAGGCACCGTGCTAAGCCTTTACGGAGGTATCGGCTGTGTAATTCAAGGAGAAATGCTGACTAACTCCGGACAAGGAAATAACACTCTTCTGGCTAAGCATTACTCCTCCTTTGCCAAATTTGAGCTGTTAAACCTCCTGGTCAGACTAAAGGACATTCTTATTTGCAGTAAAAACAAAAAATTACTTTTTTTGTTTTTTAGTTTTAATACCAAACTTATTATTTAAACCTTGAAGATGAGAGTAGGTCAGATATCAGTAACAGGCCCTAAATGATTTTATGCATTGAGTTCTTCATCAATTGCTCGATCTAATTTAAACATCCTGAGCACTGACTGCCCATGACTGACTTCTGTTCTTTCTAGTGTATCTTGTTTGGGACTCTAAAGAGATTTAATAGCCAGTAGGAACAATACAACTTGGAGTTCTTGTGGGCACACATGATAATTTTGTAGGTTAGAAGGCAAAAGACCTCGGTACACCTGCTTTTAGATTATACTATCCTGCCCCTTAAATACAACACCTGACTTTCTCATGTGGTCAATAACCAGAGTACATATATATATCAAAGATAATATAGAATGTCAGCTTCTCTTGAAGAGCTAATAAATTGCTTTCTCGATGCAAGATAAACACTTCATGCTTTTAAGATGGGAAAGACCAACACCTGACTTGGAACAGCACAAATGTTTCTTATAGCATAGTCAATTTACAGATTTTAAATATTCTTTCTCTCAGATAGAGAAAGCAGTATACACATCTTTAACCTTCCTTTAAACCAATACCACTGTTTATTATGTTCTTAGAGAACAAGCCAATACTTGCATCTTTTGGATACAACTGCTCTGTCGGTCCCAGGTTCACTTAATATTTTAAATGTAAGTACAACAGACTAGTGTTTAGAAAGTATGGTAGAGACTGCAATGAATAAAAAGGTATAGTGCTGCTCACGAGACTGCAGATAACCACACTAACCACAACTCTCCTGCCTGGTACCTTATGCTTGCCTTGCAGCGAGGCAGAGACTGCCTTTTTGTGACCAGACAAAACCAGAAGTAGCACACCAAGGAGTATGGCCAAACAGCACGTTTACAAGTGACAATGATGGTAAATATTTCTCAGATACTTGGCCACACCTGACTAGACATTAATTTAAAACCAATGACCTGAGATGAAGCGCTTTGTAAGCCCAATTTTGTCAGTGGCTCATATATTTCTTGAGCATTTTTGTGTTCCAATTTCTTTATTCTCAAATTTCTTCTCCTCCATATATCTGCCTACTGTAGCTGAAGGTGCACATTGGCTTGTTATTACTAACATTAGCTCTAACTTTGCAAGGGTCAGAACCCTATATCTGGTAATAAATATTATCCAAAAAACATGTTTAGTGTGAAGCTGTTAAAAATACCTATATATTTTAAAGATAAATGTAAAGATTCCTATGATACAGAGGTCAAAGAAAGTGTGTTGGGGGGGCAGAGAGACAGATGTCTTGATGCATAGACCATTTAAAGAAAACGTAACAAGAAATAATCTGGAATGTAGGTGCATTTTTATATCTGTGTCCTTTGTCCATAATACCCGTTTGACATATCCATCATCTGTTCTTTAATTAAACAGTCCTCCCCCCCCCGACTTTCAATAGCGAGGAATAAAGTTTGCACATGACATTTTGACCTGACAGAACCAAGCTCTCCAAGCTGACAAAAAGTCATTAAAATAGGTCTCTTATGAGACACCTCTTTAGATCTTAGTTCTTCTTACACTGCTGTAAAATGACAACTGCAGAACAGTGAACATTATCTTGAATTGATTCCAATACCATTTTTGCTGTTGCCCATGAAGGTACTTAATTAATTCAGTATAAATAATACAGAAGGCATCTCTACTTGAGCTCTTAGCTCCCCAAGAACAAAAATAACACTGTTATATATACAAGAGAACTAGGCAATACCATATTTTCCCCTCTAGAATCTGACTGCAGTAAAAAAGAAAGAAAAAGAAGGCTGAGAACTTCTAAAACTCAAGAGTATCTTATTTCTAGCTGAAAGCTTTGTTTAACTGGAGAAGAAAACATGTTTGAGGCTGATTTCTTTTCTACAAAAGTTTCTTTTTACAGCAAATGTTTGCAATAGATTCTCCTCCACACCATGATTAACAGCAGGTGTACCAGGCTTCTGACACTTTCTCCACTGACTCCAGAGCAAGCCTGGGGAGATTGTATCGCTGGGCTCACCTTCGCTTCTATCACTCTTCCTCTCTGCCCGCCGTACTAATCACCTCAGGCCTCTGGCTAGAAAAAGTTCTTTCTACTTTATCACCGATTTAGGTCTCATATTTTCCAATCTTTAAAAGCCTTATTAAAAATAGCTTTTTCAGTGACCTATAATATTTAGTGGAAGAGAGCAAGACACATTTCTTTCAATTCCCTTCCGATCTAGCATGAAACTCCTGTTTCTAAAAATGCAAGTGTGTCTAAGCTGGAGAATTCTTCCTTGATGTTACAGTTAGAACAGATGAGCATAGGCAGGGCAGGTGCTCCAATTACAGTGATGCATGAAGATGGCAGCATATCTTTGTTACGGTTTTGTTTTGCTTTCTACCCTAAGACTCAAACAAATAAGCAGGAGAAGCCTCCATCAGCATAAATCATTGTGGGAGATTAATAAAAACCAAAAGCCAGTCTGCTAGATACAAACCATTCATATCTACCTTTATGATCACGTAGTTATTTTATCAACACAATCAAAAAACATTAATCTTCCTTGCTAGGAGCCTATCGCCAGCAACACGCAAGAAGCAGGTCAACTGTACCTGCTGCGTATTTTTTAAATTAATCCACTGAGGGAATACTGTTACCAAATCGTTTAATCACAGCGCTGTCATACTGTTCTGGTAAGCATATTTTTCCTTCATTAGATTGAATATACAGTCTCATTACATAAATCTGACACACTGACTCATATATCAGCCTGGGCTTTTGTTGGCTGTACTTTGGAAAGCAGCACAGGAATCTTCTCTTTCCTAGAATCATGGAATTGTTTGGGTTGGAAGTGACCTTAAAGACCATCTAGGTCCAACCCCCTGCCGTGGGCAGAGACACCTTCCACTAGACCAGGCTGCTCACTTCACTCTTTGGAGAGATGCGCCTCAGTTGCTGCAAGAGGGATCATCTGAAAACTCAAGTGCTGCATGCTGCAAATGCACATTTTCTTCTATTATTTCACTTTATGTGGCGTGCAGCCAGCGCATTTGCTACATAAACCTCCAACAGCAAGGGAAGCCAGGAGAGATTATATTCACTCTATATACCATAGCTCATACTCTAAGCTATGTCCTGTTTGCAATGATCATTTTTGTTTGTGTGCTTTAAAATCACAACCAAAATTCATATTGCTGAAAAATCCAGAGAGGGGAAGAAGGCTGAACATGGGAGGAGGTGAGTCAAAAGAAATTAAAACATGCTTTAGAATAAGTATAATGGGAAAGGTGACAGCCTGTACATATATCTCAATTTAGAACGCTCAAGGTGGGCAAGGAGTTGACTCAGACATGCTATTTTAAACTATTGCTAGAAAGATACATTGCTAAACATGCCATTGCTGCTGGTAGATTGTCTGATTGTTAAAGGCATATCAGATCCCCAACTAAGTTTATCTTTATTCCTATTTTTGGAGGAATAAATATCTAACATTAATTGGAATACTGTTTTTTACGTCCAGGCAAAAATTATGAATGAATCAGCATTAATAAACCCAAAGGTTATTATGCAGGCTTATATAGTAGTTTTCCAGGGCGGCAGTGCACACAAACGACTTGACTTCAATTATTTCACGGTAAGCAGAAATAAATGATCTAGCTGAAACGCAAATCCTAGTCTCATGACTATAAAAAGCTCAGCAATACAGGTGAGCAAATGAGACTCATTTAGAGCTTTTCTTTCTCTAGAAACTCAGACTCTAAGGATATATAGTAATCCACAGATCTTGTTTTAAAAGTATGCAATGAACACTACACGGTTCTCAGCACTGTGAATTAGGATGGTTAGAAAGAAACAAACAGCTAAAGGCTCCAGGGGGGCTGTTCATGGTGCCACACCAGTGAGGTTTTATTTGTTTTTCAATGCACAGATACTTGGAAAGTAATTGTAAGTGCAGCTGACACTGAAAAATTTTTTTAAGATAAGATTATTAGAAATTATGTTTGCAGTGTTTTGCTAACATGGCATCCTGATAGGCAGTATCATCACATTTATAATAAATTCTAGGAGATAAGAAAATCATTCCAGAAAGCTTACAGTAATTGCGGGGGGGGGGGGAAGAGGACAAAAAAA
>VZTL01030748.1:61597-79325 GCA_013400535.1 Scopus umbretta
GAAGTGACAGATTTAACACACTCGAACAGCGCAGTGGCAGAATAATGCGGAGAGGAGTATAATCTCAATTAGGAGATTATTAGGATGGCAGAAGGCAACAAATACAGCGTGAGTGCTCCTCCTCTCTAGCGGCTGGTCTAGGTGGGAATGAAAAAGCTGTAGCGGCTTCTAGCTGAAGGAATAGCTCTCCACTGCAACTTGGTAGAGTTCTGAGTACTCATGGTAAAGTACATGAGTTCAGACCATGCTAAATACCTGCGAGCTTGATTTCCAAGATAAATCATAGAACATACTTACCTGGAACTTGATTATTTTTTCACTGAATGATAAACATCTATTAGAAGCAGGGTTTCCACAACATTGGTACATTGGGTATTTCTTCTGGACAGTAGACATACCAGTGATGAATGACTGGTCCAGTTAAATAGGCTACATCTTAGGCACAAGTGTGAAAACTAAATTTAGGTGACAGCTATATTAAAGAATGAGAAGAAGCGTTGATCTAACACACAGAGTGTCCAAATAAATAGCTTAGTTTTATGCAGATCTTACGCAATCTGTGACTCTCTGAGATTGCTCGCACACAATGCAAGGTATTTTGCATATGATGCTATGGAGATTGCCAGGTCTTTTACGACGAGCTTGAAGAATAAGCAGCAACATCGAATACATGAAAAACGCTCTGGGCATCCCTACAAGAAGCCACTTAGAAATTCCTCTTGACTCAAATACTCAAAAGGCATTTTATCTGACCACGTCACTTTGTTAACCCCACAGTTCAAAACACTGTAAGACAGTCCAAGTCTTAAAACACGTTATATGTGGAGGCTCAACAGGCAGCTGTGTGTGACTCATGCAGCACACCTGGCGGACCTTGTTTGCTCATACAGGTATGGTTTAAAAGGGATGTTTTTTTGCTAGTCAACTTTCTGCAGTGGAAACAAGGACAAAACGTTAGGAAAAAAGCACTGCTTTGGCAACATGGGCTCCCCGTAACATTTCAGAATTGCCAGTGTCCATAAAAGAGCATCCAACATAGATCCAGTTCAATTTTAAATAGCTTAGCAATATTTTTTTTTTTTAAATGTGATTGCACAACCAGATATCCCGATTTACGTAATTGCTTGTGTTGCCCTGAAATGCATAGAGCTAACAAAACCCACTAAAATGTCTGTAACATATTTAAGGGAGTACCAGTTCTATGCAAAACCGTGTCCTTTTTATTCCCCACTTACACAGAATAACTGTGAAATCCAAGGCTTTTTATTTTAACATATTCAGCAATAGCATTGAAGTGGTTTTTACAAGCACCGATAATCACAAGCCTTTTTTGCCATGAAACCTGTTCTTTGTTTGAACCTCTACAGAGTGTTACTCCAGGCTCTGTACTCCGTGTATTACAGCTGCTGTTGTAATACTTAATCCGTGATCTAGGCTGAGTAAAAGAAAAAGTTCAGGGCATTGAAGATGAAGTACTTTAGGAAAAAAGACAGAAGGGTAATACTGAAGCAGACATTTCTCTCAAAGACAACAGGTGATGAAGGGCAAGGAATGAATACTAAATTTGATCAAAGGTGAAACAGCATATAAAATAAACTAAACCTTGATTCTGGTTTTGTGTTGTCCATGCTTCTATGAAGCAGTCACAGGCTTAAACAAAAAGGCTTTAATTGAGCAGATGTTTTATAGAATACAGAGGCCCTACATATTATTAGATTGTCATGTTCTGAACACAGTCAGTCCAGACCAGCATGTCATGTATTATCCATAATAACATCATAAAGTATGAAAAATGAAGATGACGAAGTTGCTCTTAAAAGCAGCTAAAAACCTGAACAGGGCACATTTGTGCCACAAATTTGTGGCACATTTGTGCCACACACACGTGTGTGTGCTTGTGTCCAGTGGAGAGAAATAGCAGAATTTTAAGATACACAGCAAATAAAACTGGAGAAGAAATTGCTAGAACAATTAAATGAGCAATTACAAGGAAGCCACCGCATGGTTTCAGTACAACAGAATGAACATTTAGAAGTTGTTCTGTTTCATTCGGTAGGGTATGCTGAGGATGGATAGAGATTAACGGGAAGGTAATTTGGTACTTCTGAAATCTTTAAGGACTCTTCAATAGAATGTTATGTTCTAACTGGGTTCAGAACTGCTTTGTCCATACACGCTGCCATTCAGTTTCATTAGCCTAGTAACCGCTGCTTCAATCTGTGGCATTTTTCACCATACATGTTGGATAGTGTCTAATAAAAAAAATAAATCTGAATTTCTTTAGATTCTTGGAGGAGTAACAGAAAAAAGCAGTAATGATGTACATACCTGAAAGAAATACCTATTTTCCCCAGCTAAATGAATAATTGGTCCTCACTGTGCAAGTGGTGCTGTAGTTAACAGAACCTTCACTCTCCAAAGACTTTCATAGACTTTGACAAGTCTATGAAAAATCATGATCTGTTCAAGGATTCACACAATGTGGCTTGACTCTGGAAATGTTTCTTGCATTCATGTGTGTAGTGACTTCCAAAGCAGTATCTGTACTTCATAATTCTTTACTACTTTATGTCAAAACTGGTCTTATATTCAATTCTACGTGGAAAACACTCATAAGTTAGACATTTGTGCAATTCTTAACATCTCCAGAAGATGCTGTGGGATATATATGAACTGTCATTAAAATGTTGCTTCTAGAATAGCTGATTTTTTTCCCCTGAAATGTCAGTATTTTAAAGGTATTATTCACAAACAGCAATGCCATAGAGTATACATACCAATTCCACCAGAATTTTAACATCTTATATTTGTCAGCTGTCTGTCGCCCAAATGACCTGAAGGTTAGATATGCCCTACTGTAAGTGCAGCACCTCAGAAGAACTTATTAATCATTTTCATACCTTTATATCTTAGAAGTCTGACCTGCTATCCATCACAATATAGCATGGACTGTTTCAAGGTGAATGTATCTGTTTAGAGACATTAGCAACTACCATTAAAGTTGGATTTGCAATATGTCCAATTTCTTTTCCATAAACAATACTCCTCATTAACAGCTTGGAGTAATGCTGCAGCAGTGGGCTGAAGATCTGAAGTGTAAGACACCATTCCCTCCCGCGGAGCAAGGGGTGCTTTAGAGACCTTACGAGCGCTAACGGCAGACGTGCTACCAACCAACTGCGGAGAAAGAGTCAGGGGTTCTGAAACGTTAAAGCCTACTTTTCATTACTAACACTAAGAGTTAAGAATTTGCATAATTCCTTCACAACGCAAAAGGAATTTATTTCACTGTTCCAAATGCAATGTCATCTAACTTTGTCATGTCTAAGTTAACTATTAAATTTCTTACAGCTTCCCATAACTTCATGATTCTAAAAAAGTGAATGTTGGCTGCAGTGGCTGCTTAGAAGTAAAACCAGTCTATAGGAAGAGCTTACATGTAGATAAATAATCATTGAGACATATCGCACATACCCGAGCTCAGTCTTGAAAGTGAAATGTCTTCGCTGAAAAATGAAACACATTTATTTTATTTGTAACTAATGTACCTTAAAAGTAAAGCAAATATTGATATTCCAGACACAAGACCCAAGATCTATAACTAACCGTAGAAAATGCATGCTGTTTGCATTTAGCAATCATACTCTGTTTTCTATAACTAGAAACAAGATTCATTGAAGACTATAATTCACCAGCCTTCTTTGCCATAGTGTTTTACTACAATACTATTATCCTGCCATATTACATTTTACTGTATGTGTACAAGTCCCATAAATACTCAAGCCTATGTAAAATAGGCAGCAATGACTCTCACTACTTTTGGAATACTTGCAGCTTTTGAATTTCACATTTTGTTGATGTGTTTGGAATGGAGTATGTACTGCCCAGAAGAGAAATGATTTTACATTTCCATTAAAAGCTATAGCGGTAAATAAACCATCAGAACTCACGCAGATATTCACTGGTACATCTACAGCAGTCCATTAAAATGTCAGAATCTGTGTTAAACATTTGAGAAAGTAGCACTGGATACACCACATTTAAAACTTAAACATATGCATATATTAAATGATAAAGATATCTTCGAGTATTCCACAAGTCTCTGCAGAGCACTCAACACAAGTTAACACCCATCAGTAATAGTTTAGCACAACAGCTGCCCTTGTAATACCAAAACCCCCCCAAATCAGACAGTAGATATAAAAAGAGCTGCAAGTTGCTACTAATGCTCAAATATGAGCTATTCAGACTCAGAGAGTATTCATTTATAATAAAAGGGATTCAGGATAAATTTTAAGGTCAGCTTCTGCTCAGGTTTGCACCTCAGGCATCACAGTGGACTTCAGTACTGCTACCCATCAGGGATTTCTAGCTGGGAACTGGCTCCCCTGAGCTAACGCCGTATTCAACACCAAACCGCAGGTGTCTCATGTAGCAGCCTAAGAACTGCAGCATTGTTCTAGTGAAGATGAGCAGAGTCTAGTAAGCTAAAGATTTTTTAGTTTTGTTTTTATTTATTTGAAAGCCCAAGGTTTATAAACACTTATCTCTAATGTCATGGTTTATATGGCACTTCAATACAAAGGGACTGACATTACTTAAGAAACAGGATACATCTACAGTAACTACCAATGATGGCAGGACTTACTAAATTCCCCACAGGCCAACTGTGTGCATTTCAATGGCCGTTTCAGAAGGTGCTCCATTTTACGGGACTATCGGTTTCACACCCTTCTTCAAATGTAAGACATACTAAGTTCACATTAAGCCCACGTCTCAAGAAGGTGATGGAAACTCCTTCTGATGGTTAATGCCAGTACATAATATGGAAGCTTGCTATCCAGTTAAAGAAACATTTAAAAACCTGATTATCAAAGTCCACTGAATTAAACAGGAACATCCATAACAGCTTGAGAAACGTAAAGCCCTTTTTGTCACTGGTGGAAGATTCAGTAGTAATATGCCTCCAACATCCCCAACACTTGTCCAAAATAGTGAAAGGAACTTAAAATCAGTTGTCTAAAAAGATTACTAACTATGAAAGCAAGCTCCTGTACCAAAAAAAATTTAGCATTTTACTCTCTGAAGCACTAGAAAGGTAGAACATGAAGAACAGAGATTATCCTGAACTTAATTAAGTGGATATTGACTGAGTATTTTCCAGGTTTCAGCTCAAGACTCATTTGACAACAGTCATGGAGTGCAAGATCATGACTATCAAGAACCAGACAGTAAGAAGGAATTACCATCAGTGAACCAGAGAGGATGTTATAATTTATTCTGTTTGCTGGCTCTGTCGCAAACCACCAGGATCTATCAGTCATACTGATGCCAGATGCTACACCTAAGCTGGTACAGAGCTGCATAAAGTGACAGAATCAAGTTGTCCACATTCTTCATTGTTTCACTTTGAAAGTAAATGATTGTGTCACGGAGAGGCAGTGACTCCAGTGCTCAGTATGTTCTTAAAATGAATAGAAAGAAAAATATCCTTTGGCAAGAGTACAGGAAAACACTAAGCTATTATTAGGGTTACCAACCTGCCAGCATTATGGATATGAAATCTCACCAAAGTTGCTTTATATAGTCAAGGTAATGGGTATGAACAGCACTGTATCATGTTAATGGCCCGACTGTAATACATAGAAAATAGCAGTACAACATGAATTTCTCAAGGATGAGGGCTTAATACCTATTTAGAAACTCACAGCTTGCATCTCCATGGCTTTGCGCTTTGTGTACCGATTTAAAGCAGAGACTTGTAAGAAGCAGCTGGGGGACGAAGCCTGGCTGGTTGGCTTAGGGACCCAGATGTGTTTAACTCCTTTAAACATCTTTGTGAACCTACATGCAAAGGGTTACAGAGTCTTAGATAACGTGGTAGCATCTAAAACTCTTATCATCGGACTATATATGGCAAAACCCCACTTTAGTTTCCTAGCCCTGCAATCTGAACCACGCAAGTGCTGTTTTACACCCATCGGGGACCCCGGGGAAGGCAGCTTTATGCCAAAGGTGAACAAAAGAAAAAGGACCTCAAAGAGTGTATAATTTAGAGAAGAATCATTTAAACACAGAAGGAAGAAGGAGGAGAAAGTATTAAGCAGAAGGAAGGAGAGACTGAAAATGCTAATACTCAGCATACACACAAAGAGCAGCAAGCTTGTCAAATGCAGCAAAAAGGAAGATCTATTTTTGATGTCTTCCCTGCCCACCCACCCCCAAAAAGAAGAGTTTCAAAAAACTGAGGAGAACACAGACTAGAGAAAAACTATTTAAAGAAAGAATAAAAGTAAAGGTCAGCTGAGAAGATAAGGAAAGACTATGTCAGGAAATTCACTTGAGAAGACGTATACAAGAAGAAACAAAAGCTCTTACAAATTATACTCTATAAAATGGAGCACTGGTTAAAAAAATCAGAATTACATGAACAGAAAGCAAAATCAACCTATACCACTTGTTGACTGAACCACACACTGAAGCTCTGACTTCAGCATGATCCCGAGAACGGACTGCTCTACTGCCTGTTGATAAACCTTTTTCCAGGATTGGGATGAATGAAGAGAAAATGCTGAGAACTTGAGAAGCATGGGTGGGGAGGTAAACAGAGACTACTGAACTCCATTAGGCACTATGCAACACGTTCTCTCTTTTCTTAAAACAGGCTAAGCTATGCCTCATTTGCTCCAGCCAGTCTTCATTTCACATTTTCAAGGCTGAACTGTAGCCATTTTTAAGCCACACACAGGACTTAAGAGCCTTGTTTAAAGCTGAATGCAGAGTATATTTTATGCAAGGCTACAGGTTAAGGATATGCTCTAAAAGTCATCCAAAACGAGCATTAATACTTTCTTAGTGTGAGACAAAGGAGGGCACCATGAGTAACTGCTGTGTCTTCCTAGGAATAATGCAAAGCAATAAAATAAACTTGCACAACAACAAGGGCAAAACACACGCACAGAAAACACAGCACTGTACGCTGGAAAAAATAACACAACCCAAGTATGAGAAGCACTTTACCTCAGTAACACGATGAGCTTTTAATAGCAGCTGAGGCTAGTCATACACGGGGCTGGCTGCACACTAGGACAAGAATCTACAGATGTATCTGATACATTTTTGGAGATGAACTGCTGAGCTACCTGAGCTCACGGGGCCTGGCACGTAGCCGTGTGCTAGCCCAGGGTGCTGCCGTGACTGAGGGGGCATGCAGTACCGCCGCCAAGCTAAGCTGCTCTGCACCAGACCCCGTATTTGTTAAAGCTGCGGTAAAGGTTTCTTTCCAGTAACAGAAGTTTGTGTGTGAAGGGAGGCTACTGCTAAGTCAGACTAGCAGTTAATGCAGCTCAAAGAAACGCATCATGTTATTATGTCACTGTCAAATACACTGCTTTTAAAAATGTCTTTTTAATAGAGTGAAGCCCTTCTTCCCTTCCCAAATTTCTTCAAAGTGTTCCCAAAACAACAAGCTGTATATAAGGAACAAGGTTAGTCTTGAAGAGATGCAGATAATCATCAGTAGCAAGGCTAAAGATGTTGCTCTGGCAAACTCAATATTCAATTCCACATTTTCTGAGAGGAGAACGCAGCCCGCCCTCTCCTCTCATTTGCATCACGCCAATGAAAAGCAGAAATACTGCTTCTGATATCTGTGGAGTGAAACAGTCTCAGCAACACAAAAATCAGGTCCAGAGATCCAAGCCCAAGGCACCCACCTGGCAGCCTAACAAAAATGACCAGCAGATGAGGATTCATCAGAGTTTAGCTGATTCCTATACTATACAACAACTGCCTCATTGCACACACTCCAAGCTAAATGAGGGCTCTATTGCACACAATTAATAAACATATCTATGGGGAGAATCTGTTGTGGGGATTGAAAGCCAGAACTGTCTCCTCCCTAAGCCAACTCTGCATCCATAGTGAAAGAAATGGCTCTGGTCCCACCAAGCCTATGCCAGCAGAGACTCTGTTATATTTAAATCAACATTTGCCACAGCAGGGGATTATCAGATGCTCTACTTAAATGCTGGATTTTCTTTTTTATTTTGATGTTTAACTCATAAAAACCGGAATTTATTTGGGTCGGGTGCTGATGCCTGCAAGGACAGCTGCTCAGCAGCTCTGTTGTGTTTGCCATGTGAATGCATGAGAAGAGGATTTAAAACCTTTTTCAAGACTGCCTTGTGTCAGGATTTGTGTTTTCTTACTCTTTTACTGCTGTGGCAATGGACCCAGGACACCCCAAACCCTCAGCAACCTCCCAAAGCAGAGACAGGCAGAATTTTCTCATGTTCCCTTCTTCACAGAGGCAAACTCTGGAGATGGGAAACCTGCTAACAAAGGCTCCAAAGTGCCTATCCTGCCTGTACAGATTTCAAAATGGTTTCATAATTTTCTAAGGCTGTCTAAACTATTTGAAAGGGTAAAACAACAGGTAATACCACCATTACTCAGTTTTCTTGACTGCTGCTGCCACCTGAGGTTTTACTATTAGTACAATCAGGCACATTCAATAGTATTTCATGCACAAGAGATGGACTTTGGCTCCATGAAGAGTATAATCAAATTCTTGGAAACCAAATGCAGATTTAGAGAGCTGCTCCTTTATATGTCTTTTACTTAAGACCTAGCTGACTCAAGCAACTGAAACTTGCTGTTAAATGAATCAAGACAGTACAGTGCCTTTCAAAGCAGCATTAAAATCAGCACTTGCCTCAGCAGGATTTGGTGCTTCTAATTCATGCCTGTGTAACGTTAAAACTGAATTAGAATACCACCGTTCTTTATTTGCAATGCTCCTTGATTGTTTGCTTTCATGGATGTGTTATTCAGCTTAAAGACTATTTACTAAAACTGAACTGTATGAGCATGCAGAGCACTGTCAATGTCACACGAGCTTCCATTATGTGTAAATTAATTTATACAAGCCAAGTTTTAAGCCATATACAGTTTAGATACATTTAAACTATGGATCCAAGCCTTTAATCCATATTCTCCTAACTCCTTTTATACATATTGCGTGTGAAAATTAACGCATATAAGCAAACTTAATCCGGGTATTTTCATTGCTACTGGTGACAAGATATGGAAGCCTTACTCATTCTGGAACAGATGGTAGAAACAGAAATTTCTCCCAACAAAACTAAACTTGATCTAGAGGAATGCTCTCTCTAGAGAACAACTCTGTGAGGTTTGGTCTTGATTGCTGTATGATCACTGTGTCATCCTTGCTGACCCACCCCATAAATAAATAAATAAATATTTTTTTTTTAAAAAAAGGGGGATTAGTACAGAGAGGCACCACTGGCAAAAATGCTGACCGTGATGACAGCTCAGGAATTCTCAGATGTGGACCCGTAATTCCGCTACTCGGTTAAACCCTTCTTCCTGCACAGAACAACAGTAACAGGTTGCCACTGATGGCACATAATGGCATAAATATGCCCATAAATATGGGAAATGTGGATATATTTAGTAACAAGTACCTCTGCCCACCAAGAACTGCTGAGATCCACTCACTTGGTTTTAAACAAGGAAACATTAGCAGTGGCTAAAATCACTTATGCGAAAACATCTGAATCACCAGAAACATGGAAAGGAATAGTGGGAATAGTGGGAAAGACAAACAATCCCTCCTGGTAATTCCGAAGAACCTATGATGTCAGCCATCACTAAAAAATATCCCTGCTTTCCACTTCTTATAGGACTAATGACAGGATTTTTCAGATTAAGCTATAGTGTAGATCAAGAACATTTACTTTTAATGCTTCTATCCTTAGATTTAAGAAATCTTCAGCACCTCCAAGCTGCAGAAAAACAGTTCCAGAGATGAAGATTTATGTTCTTGATAATGGGGCAGGCTCACATAAATAACTGAGCTGAACTTAAATTCCATTCCAGTTGTAAAGTGTCTGCCTCTTATTGAGCTGCATTGCATGATTAGAGGTTTGACTACATCAGTCATTCATAGCCACTGTCAGAAATAAATCGCTAGATTAACTTGCGACTATGGCAAGCACAGGAAATGTGTGCTCTTTGGGAAAATAATGTTCCTGAACTTCTGCACTTGATGGAATAATCAAAATCTTCCCAAAGGATTCAGACAGATATTGGCATGGTAACATGAAAGGGGCTGGAGTGTCCCATCCACTCTGTTTTCAGTTTGCATTCCCAGGCCCATGCAGAGTATGGTTTAAAAAACAAACAAAACAAAAAAAAAAAAAAAAACAAAACCAATAAAAAACGACTGCCACAATTAGCATCTAATTTTGCATCCCATGAAACAGAAGACGAGCTTCTTTGTCCGTAGTTATTTCAAGCCTTATGTTTTCATCTAGGGCTTCATCCAAACCCTAATGAAATAAATTCTTGGATCAGACCCATGGATTTGTTGCCAGCACTGGGTTTTGAAACCTTCTACACTTCTCAGTACCCACATGACAATTACTGAGCAAGACGTACTGGCTATCCCAGTTATTTCTCATCCACATGTTTAACAGCGCAGGTTGTCTTTAACTTGAAAGTACCAAAAGAATTTATAACCTCAAGCTTACTGCCACAAACCAGAAGCATTACTTATTTGAATCTGGTACCCAGTTTCTGAAGACAGCGAATTATTTCCAGGAGACTGTTTACCTTGATGAGCATAGAATTGGCCTTGTCTAAGTGTTTATGTGAAATTTTATTGTCCAAAGCAAATATGACCTGTTAAGATTTACAGGCTTTATTAGCAGCAATAACAATTTTACAATCAACGTCAGTAAATCAGGGTTTATTGAGAGCTCTACAACTTTTATCTGTAAAAAGCAATTAAAATGTCAGTTCTCCATTGGATGTAATTCCTAACTTTCATAAAAGACAAATGTCCTGTTTAATTGTTGAGTATAAAGCAGTGTAGTTCAAATAATTCTAAAATTCTCTGTAAAATTCAGTGTTGACTGAGAATCACCATTTTTTTCCCAAATGGCCAAATTCCAACTAAGATTGCATTTTTGGCTATTTAACTATACAGAAATTGGAAAACAGTCAAATGTATGCAATTAGTTCAGCAAACCGTACTCGCTGGGTAGAAGTATGCCTATCATAATTTGTTTCTTTTGGTCTCAAAGAAAACACATAGGTTTTACATAGTTTTTCACTTGAAAACTTCCTGCTCGCCTTTAAATGCTGTATTTTTAGAATTAGTCACAAAACCAAACTGACATACATGGTGGCATACTCTTCAGACTATGAAAGTAGTCAATGTAGAAAAACATACTATCATCTCCTAAGGAAGGAACTAGGATCCTTACCACATTAAAGAGTGTTGCTTCAGTGAACATATAGCGTAATGCAAGACACAAGGAATACCTGAAGGCTACAAAGTTTTGAGAGTGTATATCAGGCAGTTGAACAGATTAAAAAAAAAATGGTGGTGGGTGATAATCCAACAACAAAAAAACATATTTAAAGCAGTCTGTGAGAGAGAAAACACTGTAACCAACACTGGACCGTGACAACCACATGGTAGCTAAGCCCTTTTTACTCCCCATTTCTCACCAGCCCAGGAGGCATCAGCCACCAGCAGTGACCTGCACAAAGCCTCACCTCAGCTGCAGGGACTCCCTCAGGTGGCCGACAGTGGAGCACGATCATCCCTTCGATAGGAACCTCCTTCCCTTGTGGGTCTTGCTCAAAGTTTTTCCGTAAATCTGCAGAGTTTAATGCAATAATTCATTACACCTCCAGAAGCCATTCCTCCCCAAACAACACTACGCAGACTGCAGAAGTGAGCCGCAATACTGCTTTGCCACATTCTCTTAAGTGGCTGTATAAAGCAATGGACAACTGAGAGCTACTAATTCCTCCCCAGACAAGAGGCAGCGAGATCCTGTCATCTTCAGCTCTGTTTCCATTTCTCCACCTTTAAGAAACAACCTGTGTGGGACTACAGAGACAATCAATATTAGAACCCACAAACTCCGCGGTTCCAGTTGTGCATTCAATCTCTCAAGCCGTTGCCTTTCAACTATGGGAGAGCTAAATGCAACAATGACAACGCGGTATTGTTAGGGTGCTGTTGGAACCAGCTGAATGAGTCCAGGACTGGGTGAGTAATTATCTTAGTACATGCTACTTCAGATGAGTGCCAGGGTATTTTATAAAATGTTCTAAGCTAGGTGCTTTGTTTAGATTGCCTACACACTGCAAGCTCTAGGGAAAGAAAGGGAAGGACTGAGAGCAATTCCACACATTCCAAATTGGCTGATTACAAGATCGCTTCGTTGCAGATACCATGGCCAAGTGAATAATTCAGGATAAGAAATGGGGCATATTGTCTCAGAGTCACACTGATGTGGCCGCAGGTTTTCTACGTACAAGTGTTTGGGTAAACCAGAACAGGCACGATGGAAACGTGTATCCAGTGACACTGTCCTAACCCAGATATGCCCATGAATATGTAAAGTTTTGCTTGCCGTGAAAGGAAAATAAAACACAAGGAATGTTACTTACTACATGTGCTTTCAGAGTTAGGATGTTTCCATTAGACATACTCATTTTCTTCAAACAGTGTCTCAAATTCCACAATGTGGATTTACTGATTTAATTTTCTCCATTGCTTACACTTCATGAAATACACCCCCTTAAACAGCAGAGGCTCTGAATCAGTTACACTTCAATATATTTTATAAAATATATTAAGACTTATTTTAGCAAGCCGGTCACTAGAGAAAGATGCACGCAGTGCACTGTATTCTCCTTTTTATGATTCTGTGTTAATGTTGATTTTTTCCCACTCAGATAACCAGTATCTTTTCTGGTACCCTATTTAAAAGTAATTCATGAACAGTTAGGCTGCAGTTGTGCCTACAAATGCCTTTATTAGGATGAAAAATGGAGTAAGATCCATCTTCTCATTTTCTCTGTGTTCCACACTATCATAAAGAAATACTTACCTGCTTTTTCAGAGACATACAAAGTGCTGTAATGCTTTGGACTTGACTCACAACTCAGAATCTCCAGGCTTTAAAGTGCAAAACAAATTAAAAAGGAAACAAATGGGGAAAAAAAGTTGACACTACCACACTACGCATCACATTGACAAGTGCTGTGACAATGTTATGGGTTCAGTGTGCTATCACAGCTTGGACCTACACTGTCTCATCTCTCGTCCTCTGCAGGGTATTCCCTAAGTCAGAAATCCATGCCCCAAATTAAGTAGCTAGGTTGTTCACCACTGACAGGATGACACAGGTCTGTGAAAGGGTGAGACCTGGAAACTCACGGCGGGCACTTTATAGACATCTGTTGGCAGCTATTCATTTTTGCTGTATGGACAACTCTGCACTCAAGAATTGCTGCTCTTTTCATAAAAAAAACACGGCTTCAAGTAAAAGTAGCACAGCAAATGGCCAGTACAGGAACAGAGTTCTCGGGCGAAACATTCAGCCACACAGCACACTACATAAAACAGAAGTGAAGAGCACTCTCTGGAGCGCCTGCTAGGTTCGTGTGATATCTGCAGTTATGGATGGCAGCTGGGGATGTGGTCTGCAGAAGAACTGGTACCACAGTGATGGGTTTAGAAGTCCCAACACACGGCACCACCTGCTTCCGTTCATTCTGATTTTTACTCATATTGCCGTATTATGGGGTTGGGAAATCACAGTGCAGAGAAAAGTCAATAAAAATTCAATTCAGAATAATAGTCCTTTGCAGCTTAGCAGTACAGGGGAATTATTAGCTCATTCAATGTTATGACAGTTAATGCAGTAAAAATAAAAAACTGAATTTACACATATTTACCCATTCAAACTAAATCAGCCAACAGAAAAAATCTGCCATTTATAAAATCAAGGAGTTGTTACATTGTCCTATTACTTATCTCAGATGTTTTTTTTTTAAGTTATCCTGTTAAAAGATTTATCAAGAGTTGCTAGAACACTATCTGATAAAGTTAGCGTTCAGAGTTTCTTGCTTGAGCCTCCCCAACCCATTCCTCTTGCCCCTCATTTCCTTCCAAGAAGCATTTCTCCCAACTCTTTGCAGCTTGTTGCCATCATTTCCTGGGACTAGGTTTTTAAAGACCTAAACTGGTGATTTAAAGGAAAAGGGTTCACAATAAATCGTGGGAAAGTAATTTCCTGAATTCTCTGCTAGCAGCACTGCTGCGAAAGGATGGTTTCAGGCTCTCATTCTGTTAGAACAACATAGCAGATCTAATTGCAAGGTAAAAACTGGATGAGGCTTTGAGTATCTCCACAGTCTCATAGTAACAATTGTATTTGGGTTCTGTCTTTTTTATGTCCCTCTTGCTACAATGGCATTTATTGCGTTTTCCATTTTTTGCGTCTTTCAAATAATGACCTGTCGATTGTGAGTTATAACACTACACTATACTATCTCAGATATGAAGAACAGAGATAAACTGAACACTTCCCATCTGGGGACAATGGTTGTCCTCTGCTCTCCACTGTCTTAAAAATTCTGGAATGAGTCTCTTATGCTAAAAGAGATTAAACCAAATAACCTGCCTTCCCCCATAACTCTTGATCTACAGTGTTGTTATTTAAAACTTAACATTTGTCAGGCTACAAGACCAGAGCTATTCCTGTTGTTTAAAGTAGGGTGCAATGATGTCTACTAAGCAAATAGTGACAGCAACTACCATAACCGCACAGCCTTCTCCAAAATTACCACTGGTAATGACTCTATCCCCGTTTGGTATCATTTAGAGAGAGAGAACATTTTAACTGAATAATTCACAATTCTGCACAGTGGCATTCCTTTCTAATCCCATTATGGCAAGCAGCAGGCATACAGAATCATTTATAAGTAGCTTAACAGCACGGTGTAACGATGTAGGGTCCAATTTCTTAATACTGGATGTCACACCATGTGACTCTATAGGTCATGCAACTGGCTCCGAAGTCAAAGCATAAGGCCTTGCAGAAGGCATATGAAAAAGCAGATGTTTTTCTGGGAACACACACCAACCTCAAATCGATTCCCATCTCCCCTCGTAACCTTCAGTCACAACAGGAATGGCAGTGAGATGGAATAATCCCACCAGCCAGAAGCTGCTGAAGAGGATTGCTATCTGCTGTCTTCCCACACAAGAAGGGCTGATCCTCTGCATAATGTCCTCCACCATGGGGAGCACATGCTGAGCTTGCAACTTCTTCATTATGACTCATGAAACATATGGGCTGACTCTGAGAAGCTCTTGGCCGAATTTCCAGTCCAAGGATGAAGTGCAAGACTAATACTTTCACCTTGTTGCAAAATCAAAATTTTTCCTAAGCTGCTCTAACTTGTCTGAATGATAGGTTCAACCATCCAATCTAGGTTTCACATCAACTAGGTAGTTAAAAAAGTGGAAGACTGTCTATCTTGCTTATGTGTGATTTTATTGACTTCAGTTGTGGCTCTTACAAATGTCTATATAAGCAGCGTTTTAAATTACTTTTTTCTAAACAATGTATGCTTAGTCCTGTAGAGAAATGACAGAGTTTCTGTAGCAGTCTTAGTCCTGTTTAGGATGTTTGTATCTCATTTCCTCAGAGAAAGGCGGGAAGATTTTTTTTTCCCCTCTACTGATTGGAAGCATTCAATTTTCCTACTTGTATCTCATCTTCCCCACAGCTTATCACACCTGATGACCAATGATATGCTTCAATATTGAAAACCAGAGTTAAAATACCATGCTACAAAAGCTTCTAATGTCTTCTTGCTTTTTTTTAAATGGAAAGTGTAGAAGACAGACATTGTTAAATGGTTTTTCATATTTTTTAGACCCCTGTGATCAACACGGAGCAACAGGGCACTTTTCAGGGGATTTTCAATTTGCATTAACCTTTTTTATTACATTGCATTGTTGTGACACTGTGCATATGTAATCCAGAGTCTCTGCAACAGACTTTCTGAGTGTAAGTGCAAATCAGTCAATTCACATTAAAATAAAAGAGCGCTCTGGAAAAAACCATGGCATGCTTTCCGCAATATTCCTACAGTATCTCATAGGGAGGGCTTGCAAAGACAGCAGCATCCGTTTATGTTTAACTCTAAAAGAACAGTATGTTTCCATACCTTACAAAACCTAGAATAGCAGAACATTTACTCTACTCACAAGCTATGCGGACAGATGCCTTCCTGCTCTTTGAAGTCCCTAGATGGCTCCATGCAACACACTGGCACCAGTAATCTTCTGGCCCATGAAAATCTTCCACCTGCTGCCTCGTCACATTGATGAACACCTCTCGAACTTTCAGTCCTGAGGGGAAAGATACAGAAAATTAGCTGATACAGGCTATCTTACTTGGGCATACAGCTAAGGTTAGCCAAACCTTTTCTTTTAATTAAACAATTCCATTTTTAATCAAGGCAAAGCTTTAATTACTTTGACAATAATATATTGCCACTAATTAAATTCTAAAAGCTGAGTAGGTCATAACGCCTTGAGTTAAAGAATTACCTACCCACTGTGGTCTTTGCAAGAATATAACGCCTCCCGTTATCCCGTTCACCCAGAACGTTTATCTGGAATTTTATACCATAATACACAATAAAATTCTCTTCCCATCTAACACCTCAGTGCCCTTGAAAAACCTTTCTGAATTACCCTGGGTAGGTCCCCAATCAAGTCAAACAGCCAGAACTATGCATGTATGACAGGAACTAATCAAATGCCCCACTGAATTCCAGCCTGTTCCAGCCACTACTGCTGCAGTTCCACCCAGCAGCCATTTCCTCACATGGGAGAGAAAAGCTGTGTCTTCGACTGCAGTGTAGAGAAAGCTAAGCTCAAGCCATTACAGCCTGGAGGGGGAAAGACAGAGGAATACATTTCACATCTCACAACTGGAGATAGTGCTCTTTGCCACACTATCCTTCTGGGAAGCAGTGAACCAGCTACAGAACTGAAGTCTTGCCTGCCTTAACTTTCACAAAAAGAAGTGCTTATATCAGACAGAGACCTTGCTTATTTTATACAGTTTCCCAAAGTATAACCTTGCTAAATTTATCTGCAGTGCAATGCTGTTGTTGTCTACTGCACGTTTGCTTGTTGTTTATCAAAATGAATGTACACCTCTTTCCTGAGGTAGGAATCGGTTACACGTAAAGAGCTGAGAAAAGGATCTAAGGGAATAATCAAGGCTAGCCAGGAGTAAAGATGGGAAAAGCCCTGTGCTTTTTCCTTAGCCTGCTACCATTTTCATAACCTCCTGGGCACAGGTGAAATTTAGCAGTGTTGCCCTTCAGACCAGAAGCATTCACTTCAGACAAAGCTTGAAGGTAAATACAAGACATCGAGAAGCCTTGTATACCTGACACCTTATTTTATACGCTTGGGATGTTTGCCATATCTGCAACTACCTTTGCATGACAACCCTGGCGAGAGGAAATACAATCCAAATCCAGGTTAAAAGGCATTAGGAATCATTTGAAAGAGTTAGTCAGAAAAACATTAATTTGAAAATAGAAAACATTCATGCCTACTACTTTCTTCTTTCTCCTCCTGTGCAGTCCCAAGATACTTATTTCCCCTTCACTGGAAATGAATGAAAACTCAATCTTAAAACATTTCATGCCTGTGAAGTTTATAAAGCAGCAAGAAATTTCTAAACCTGAACTCCGTAAAAATTGGCTTCCACTTAATCTCAGGCATCATTAACAGCTGGGTATTTCACTTCTGAAAGGCACTAGGAAGTCAACATGTTCCTTTGGTATACAGGAGAGATGAGGC
>VZTL01030748.1:79369-90498 GCA_013400535.1 Scopus umbretta
AGTGAAGACGCGGGCGGGGGGGGGAAGGTCAGACAAGCTTTAAATACTATAAAGCAATACGAAATTTTTGCTCCTTTTCCAGCAACAGGCAAAGAGGATTTTCACTTCTTTTCATTTAGCCTGTTTGGCTTGCCATATTTCACGATACATAAAGACATGGACAAACCTGCGATAGCTTCCTAACTTGTCTCAATAATCATTTTAGTCACTCAAATATTTATTCACTCTGTAATAAACAAACAAAGGTTTCCTGGTTGTTTTTATTTGCATTTTGTTTGTTTTTTTAAAATATATTGATGCCGTTTTCAACACAACTGTTGACAAAACATCCCTGTATTTTCTGCCACGGTGAAAACAAGCCATTATGAAGTAAAGACAGCACATGGAACTCAGCAGTTCTGTGAGAAACTCCACACCTTGCTGACGTACTGACTGTAAAATGCATGATGAAAATGCACCATCTCATTTTAAACATCCAAGCTGCTCTGACAGCGATGAATCCTTGCATTCTCAGTCATACAACCATTTTGTAGAGTGATCTTTGTAGGTTAAAGATAAGAGCAGCTACAGTAAGTTCCATCAGAGAGCATCTGAGTCCTGGTGACCTGACACAGCAGGTCTTAACTGGCTGAAGATTTGGCACCCCACCATGCTATGTGATGCTGACAGACACACACTTTCTTGTTACTTACCTACGGCAAATCAAGCTGTGTGCAGTCTCTGAATGATCTCAGTCAAAGCTACAAAGCATCAAAGCTCCAGAACCTCCAAATCCAAGCTAATTTGCAGCCATATCCAACAAGGTTGCAACACATCTACTTAAAGGACTTTTTCGACAGGGCTGTAAAACGGTTAAGTCCTTGACAAATGCTGACCTTTCTAAGACGGCCTGTCTGCAGTCAGGAATCACTCCTCCAGCATTCAGTCAGCTGGCGTGCACTCCTGTGCAGCCCTGTACATCATACCTGCCCGCGCGTCTATGCTGCCTGCAAACACAGCGTTGCTCTGGACGTTGCTGTACCTGGGTATCTCTGGCTATCCTCCCATCCCATGATGAGCTTACTCCCACCATGACCTCTAAGTAGCATCTTCCTGGGGAAGAGAATACTCCCTGCCACCAGCCATTAGCTACAGCCTTGCTGACGGTGCTGCCATTCACCCACCTGGTTCTGGTTACACCGTCTTCTGAACTCTCTTAATTTCTGAGCTACTCCAGGAATTTTTGGAAGCAGCAAAGAGAAACAAGGGTATGAGAATGGCATATTATACAGCTTACTGGCGCATCTGTGCTAACGACAGAACCTTTACTGATACCAACCAAAAAAAATCATCACGTAATGACGATTTTTTTTTTTGAGAAGCAAAAGCTATTTCTAGGCTCACTGGTACTGTAAAATTCTGAGCAGCTGCCAGTCAATATAGGCATTTACAGCTTCAAATTTATTAAGGTAGAATATCCTCCAGCACAGCTCTTCCTTTCATTGACACATTATTTAATTAACCTACATATCAGCCTATATTTTCTGAAACAACATTTAATGTGGTTTGAATCGGGCAAACAAACAGCACATGATTTGAGAAGGTGGTGGTTTAGCATCCTGAGAATGGGACAGGTAGGAATTCAGGTCCTTTTAAAGGTCTCCCAATTTACCAATAGACAAAATAAATGCATCCAAAATAGCAGAATTACAGAATTGTTGCGGTTGGAAGGGACCTCTGGAGAACATCTAGTCTTTGGGGAAAGCTACGTTTTGTTTATGGAGAAAGTACACCTATTTTAATTTGGTTTAGAAACAACTACAGAAAACAAACCTACTGGGAACAGAGGCATATACTCCTCATTTATCATCTCTGTATTTCACCAATAAATATACTCACCTACCCTCTGCATCTCAAGAAATGCCAGAAAAATTGTTCATAGGAAATGACACAGAAGGAAAAATCCATGCAAATAAAAACAGGCACGTAATAAACAAGAGCAACATTTTACCTGTGACTTGTATAACTCTAATAAGGACTGCAAGTCCAACCCTTTAAATTATTGTGCAAATTATAACCATCATCTTTTGTTATACCGTACAGCCTTACAGAATATAAAATTATGACTACGGTACTGATATGCTAATAAGCTTTCTGCACTGTTGGATGGTTTAGCTGCAGATAGACTAATGCTGGCAGCAGATGAATAATTGCTCTCCATGTACTAAACATAACAGAGCTGCACAGAACTTCAGCATTTGTCAGCTTTATTTGTTTAAATGAGAAAAACACTGACAGCAGTTATTGCTGTAATCCTTTTATTTATCAGACAAGAAAACTCTAGTTACTCTTAGCAGGTCTGATCCTCTGGTGAAACCAAAAGCTGAAATATTTGTAAACGAATTCTGAGGTGCATGCTGCAACGTTCAGGCAAGAAGAATAAAGCAGAAGGAAATTAATCAAACTGTAATTATTGTATTTTTATCACAGTAGTATGTACCAGCACAGGCTCTCACTTTATGAGGCAGCGTACATAGAGAGAGCAAAGTTCCTGTTCTGCCACGTTTCTGGCATAAACAGAAAAGGCAGACTACAGATTACTATTTCCTTCCTGCAACTCGGGAAATAAGGCAGGAGAAGATGAAGTAACTCGGTCTCTAACCGACCGACTGACCGGGGCAGCGCAGCGATGGGAACCCGTATCCATCGTAGCTGCAGCACGTGTTGGCCTGCCTGCACGGATTTTCTACACAAACAGCAGCAAACCCACAACAGAAGAGACTTCAGTGCGAACTCTTCAGGCCCACCAGGCCCCCTTACGTTCGCAGGCAGCCAGCACGTGTCGTAGCCCGTAACTACAAAGCTTACAAAACTACAAAAACCCTTCCTCTCCTGCTGCTCCTCCTCTTCCAATTAACAGCGACTCCTGTGTTACTCTAGGATTTTTATGTCTGTTCTATAAAAACAAGATCTTGCGAAATTGGATTCCATGTTCATCACAATGACAAAATATGCCCATTGTCTACCAACAGCTGTCCTTCCTGTCCTTTTATATGTGCACAATACCATGCTGTAGGTAAAATCCATCAGAACAGTGTGCGTTCAAGTGCCATTGCCAAGTATTTCTTGCATATACCTGGCTAAGAGCTTGCTGGCAGGAATTTATAGAGATGCTAAGATACATTTCTTGTATTCAGCATTAAATTTCCTCTTGTTTGGGTTTCTTGTTGCTATTTTCCACTACTTTTCTATACATTCTCTCCGAATTTTAATAGCATAACAAATAGTAGAAGGATGGAAAAGGACAGACGCATTTTCATGCAGCGTAACCCCCCTTTAGCGAGCACTCCAGAATCACCACCTTTAACCAAAGGAACCATTCTTGGCATAAATTCTAGTGCAGTTTTTCACAGATGGAGCCCACGCAGTACGCTGAACACTGTGCATGCTTGGTAACAGACATGTTTATGCCCCAGATTTGACTCCAGAAATGAGGGCACTGCCGGTATGCATGTTAATTCTAAAAAAGCCCAATAGTCTCCTATTTACTGAAAGCTAAGGAAGAGTTCCAAAGTAATTTATGGATGTGGATAGATCATGGTGAGAGAATATCCATGCCTGTCCTTCAACATTACACTGTGCATAGCCTGTGCTTGCATTTTTGTGTCCTAAGGACCATTATGGTAGTTTTTGGAACACACAGACATAGTGAATGATCTGGACCACACTTATGTTTAGAGAACAATACTTTTAGGGTTAGCTCCATCCCTTGGGCTGAATTCAAACCTGCGACATTTATATTCCAGATCTCATTTGCTAAGCCCACGTTTCCATGTCTCAAACCTCAGTGTTACTGGTGTTATTTAAAAAAAAACACCTAATGTTACTTTATGGTTTTTTATTCTGTTATTAATCCAAGACTTAGAAAACATAATTGCAGTGTTCACAAGACAGATATTCATTAACCATATGGAAGGAAAACATTTAGGGACGACATTTCTTCTATATTGATTCAGCAATGCCTTTAGAAGTAAAGGTTATGCCTATTAAATTATTTTTGAAAAGGTAACTGTAAAAATTAAAATTCATCCAGATTAGCATTTACAAAGTCTTTAGTATGAAATTTCTTCAGAATGCGTCACTTAAAAAAAATGCCAAACACCACTTTAGGAGATGTAACTTCTTTTTAAATGGCATTTTTTCCTCTAAAAAGGAATTTCTTGTATCGATAGAGAGGATGTTATGCGTACACTGCTATTTCCAGGACATGGAGTTGCCTAGCAATCTTGAAATTTAAAAAGAGAAGGAAAGCAATAACAAAACAGAATTGTGAAATTACAAGACGGTGCAGCATTGAATTGGTTTGCCATACTTATGGAGATGCTTCTAAACAAGAAAAGATACAGGGTGTGCTGGGAGCACGATAAAATCTGTTGATCATTTTCAACTTTCTCCCTTCTCATTCTCTTCTTTTAGATACACACTTTAACACAACAGATTTTTCCTACTTAACTTTATTACCAACCAAATACCTCTCACTGCTTGGGGGTGAAGGCAAACTTCAACCACGACATTGGTGTTTTTTCAGGGTTCATCATAACAGGAATTTCATAAAAGGGTTTCTCGTATGTTTCTCTGTTTCTAGTTCCCACTACAAATTACACCACTGAAATACACAGAATTACTGTTCCCCCCAAAACTGCTATTTTCTTTCAGAGAGCTCACTGTCTATGGTTAGCGTTTGATCAGGCCCTATGTCTCCACTTGGAAAAGTTGGTGGTGCACATCCCGTTTGTTACCGCCTCTGTGTAACACCTCCTACATCTACAGTCATTTTCATTCCCTTCATTTTCCCCATTCGTACTATGCCTCTTCGGCCAGGATCTGTATTCCCCTTCTCTGCCTTTCAGTTCTGTCCTTTTCTTCCACTCTTCCCTCTGCTGCTCTCCTTTTTGCATTCTGGGAGACCGCTCCTCCCAACTCTGCAAAGCTGTGTCTACACGGTACATCACAAGCAGACGTGAGCCGACTTTACCGACGCACCACGACGACCAGAACACGTGGCCGCAGCAGCCCAGCAATAACCTGAGGCTGGCAGACTGTGCCCCCCCACCACGGCGAACTGCCTGTGCTCGGGGCAGAGCGGACATCGTCGTGCGATTCTTGACTTGGAGCCAGTTCCCACGCCTCCAGCTCCGTGCAAGCCTGCAGCTCCCTGCTAAGCCACGCAGCTCTCCTGGTCGTGTATCTCTGAACGCCATCTCCTGTTCTTTGCTCTGTTTTGTATATTGTTGACAGACACTGCATTCAGATGCATCTCCCAAAGGACACATTAGCCCTTACCTGTAGTCTCATCCATGCTTTCCTCAGACACGTGCTCATTTTGATGGACCCATTCACCATTGCACTTGAAGAAAATCTGCATAGCTGGCATAGCTTTACAGCGTAAGACAATGGGGTTGCTTTTTATAATGTAGGCATCATCTGGTTCCTCCATAAAATGAGGCAGTGTTCCAGGAGCAGATGGGATAGACTCTGGAAGGGCTTCACTGTTATCATTTCCTAAAAGGGAAGGAAAGGAAAATACACGTTTTTCATGTTGTTGCACCCTTTGTATCATTCATTTAATTGATTAAATACTGTTTTGGATTTTATTAAAAACTAATTTCATTAGAGAAACACCTGTAGAACTCAATAGCTGTCAAGATCGTGCTTCGCAAGGGATTTGACACAAACATACACACAAAAAAAGTACCAAATAATTTAAGTGTAAGAACCGTCAAGAAAATTGACAGAAAAGAAGCATCAGATTCATCAGAAAACTGCATCGTCACTATTGCCAATTTTATAGATGGGGAACCAAGGCACAGAAAGATTAAATGAGTCACCTAAGGTCATACAGAAAGTCTGTGGAAGAAGTAGAAACTAAACCTTATTCTCTTGAGTGACAGTCTAGTGCCTTAACTACCAAATCTTCCTTTCTTTCACTGAATTTAATTTCCTTTAGACAGTTGCTGCAGATTTAGCAGGGATCAGAGTGTTAACCACAGAGACATACACTGATACGAACAGCATTACTGCAGCACTCCAACAGTGGAATAAGCAAACCGTGCATTTCATACCCACTTAGAGGAAATTTTCAATATGCTTTTACATTGTTCCCATTTACTACAACCACGTTAAGGTGATATAAAAGTGGAAAAGTAGTTTCTGTAGGGCCAGAAACTGCAGGACAGCGAGCTTTCTCAGCTTGCACCGCAGACAGTAGGATCCAAGGGCATCCGCTCAGCAATGTATAAACCTCGGTGTCTTATTTTCTGAATTCCTGTGCTTGGACACGAACAGAGAAGCACTGGAATACAAGCTTTTCCTTTACTACAGCTCTTCTAATTGAGTCAAATCCTAGTTGCTGCTGTCAAAACAGGGACATTCCCATCGATTTTTAGCAACTCTGGGATTTATTTCAGTAGTTTGTCAGTTTTGTGAGAAAATTCAGAGAACAGCAAGAAAAATAAGTCAGAAGGCATCAGTTTATGAAGGAAGATTAGTAAGTACTGAATACGTACAGCGTAGCCAAATGATAACAGAAGAGGACATAGTCTATATGCTGATGAAGGGAACAGTATCAGAGAAAGGAACAGCTGCGGGCAATATATACATGATGCAACAATATTTTATATGGGCAATATATACATGATGTAACAATATTTTATACGGGTATATAGGATTGTTAAAAGCATAAAAATTAAAATTATAAAATTATAAAACATTTATTTTTTCATTAAATTAACTTAAATGAAAGGTAAGTTATGATGACATGAAGGAAGTCTAAAAACCTTCACTGGACTAGTAGATTATGGAATAATGAGAACATACTTTGTCTTCATTTTTATTAAAAATAGGTATTTCTCACCTAGCACTCAGTATATCTGTGTATGCACACTGTGTACGTGCTGTGAGATCATTATGATTTTCAAATGAGTTCAATGTTTTAAACTACATTCACAGTGTACTTCATAAGATATTATCATCATTTTTAGCTTTTTACTGCAGAACATTTATGCCAATTTCCATCTTGTCAATCTTCAGTAATACTACGTCCCTGCAGGCTTTATTAAATCCACACTTTATAGGAAATAACAAAAATGCCGTTATAAGATTTTGGAGAGGCTTGGTAATCCCCATGCTCCCACGAACGCTTTGAGCGCTTCACAAGGCAGCAACACACTTGTGTTGAGGAAGAATAGCGGACAATTTTAGAAGGATCATTCAGCAAGAGAACTTAGAACAACCCATTGTTATTCCACTAGATTTGCTATTTAGGGAAAGACACAAAGGATGACATCCCAGCCCCACTGAAATTAAGGGCACAACTCTCCTTGCAAGTGGCATCGGGATTTAATGATACGGCTTTACGTTCTTGTTAAGTGTTACTGATAAGCACCTGAAAAACAGGTTCTACACCTCTTGTGGGATTGCTGTGCTTTATGTCCAGCTCACCTCACCAACATATAAATTGAGTGAAGCACAAAATATTTTATGGTAAACCAGCAGAGTGGTTTTGGGCTGTGGAGGTGGCTCACTCCTAAAGAAAACATTTAACAGAGAGAGGTAAGTCAAAGTGCATCTTTTCACTTAAACGTAACTGGCACTACATTAAGTGCCCTTGAAAATCAAACTAACAAAGGCCACAGTACACAAAAGGAGGAATGATTTTCTGTATCCTATCCCCACAGACTCACAGATAGCTATTGCTGTATTTTGGCATGGTGTACAAGTGTAATTGCTTGAATTCACCGTTGTACGACATTTTATAATCCAGATGAAGACGGCATCTGGCAAGAATTTACTTCACTGAGTACAAGAGGTAAGCAAAGCAAGTCACTACCCTATCCTGTGTGAGGTTAGGCTGGAAGGCAACTCTGTGCCTTAAGAAAGTTCACAAAGGATTTGCATTCCTTGCTTTTTGTTTATGGAGATACTACTTTTCTCCATATGGCTGCCTAATCAGACAGGGACTGCAACAACACCCATTTAATGTGCTGCAGTATCTAGAAGCTTTGCATCACAAACATGTAGTGTGATTTATGATACACAAGACTTACTTTACTAGTCCCTTTATCATGCTTAAACAGAAGAGTACACAGCAGTATTTCAGATACATTAAATTAAATACCCTTCTGCATTTAAATGTCGCACTCTAACCCCAATTAAGATGACGTTTCCTGCCATACACACTAAAAAAAATGTTTGATGATTAGACAAAGTTGCAGTGTCTACAGCTCCCTGGGACTGGAATGGGTATGATCACACTCTGAACAAGTGCTACTGCTTACTTCACCACAGCTAGGAAATTTATCAGTGAATTGAGAATGCATACTTATGTCCATTTTTAACAGTCTACTGACGCCAAAAGTGAAGCTAGATTAACAAATGAGGTGTTTTTTTCCCCTTCACTTTCAAAGGCCACCTGTTTCTTCACTCTTATTTTATTTTTTTTTTCATCCATCCTACATCTCCTACTAGCAAGGACTCCTTTCTAGCCTTGGAGTCTTTTAAAAGCTTTCCAGCTTTTCTCTCAAAGCTACACGTTCTTACCACTCCATGTAAGTAAAGGTTGCCATGCTGAAGAAAGGACGGACTTGTACAGAACTTCTCTCAGCAAGGGCTCTCAGAGCGCTTTACAAATCTTAAAACCACACAATAAACTAGAAGACTTTGCTTTAGCAGAATTTATGTTTTACAGACTACCTTCCCAAACATCTGTACAGCAAATAAATGCATTTAAAAAACAACCAACACTCCTGTTTAAAGGCCATAGGACACCAATTAGTAGGAAAAGATGTAGCACTTGTACAAGCTGTCCACCAGGAGATACTCATGCATCCACTGACAGCCATCTGAACCTGTGGTGTTCTGCGATTACCTTTAATTTCTTCAGTAACAAACATTGGTAAGATGTACTTTCTCTTCTGGTATTACCTACCAGATCAACAGGCTCCTTACCTGCGTGCAGGGGTGACAGAGCTGAAACACTTAAATTTTCTTGTTCTAGGAGATACTACTCTGATTCCACTAGTCGGTATGTTGCAGGAAACCCAAAAGAACTCCTTTCAGTACACTCAAGTTCTTTCAACCATACTGTAGGATCAATAAAATTCGAATTTGCCATATCCTCTTCCCTGTATTTTTGCAACTGTTAGAGGGCAACTTCTGACACACTGGTATCGCTCTGTACTGACAATCGCTTTTTCAAATTGATGGGCCTTTTCCTCAAGACCACAGCGACAACTGGCCTCTTCATTTCAGATTGCATTGTCTGCCTCACTGCTCATCTGCTGCTGTATGAATCAGAGGTCGTGGAACAGACTTGCACAAGCTTCAGGAGAGGGTAAAATTATGCGAACAAAGAGACTAAAGAAAGGAGTGTTTGGCCCAAAATGTTATTTCATGTTCAAGTCCTAAGCAATCTGGCTACTGAAATCAATAGCAAAGCAAGATTAGACAAATTATTGAGGCATTTCAACTCTCTCTAAAAGCAATCTAGAAAGATTGAAACAGGAAGATGTATTGAACCAGCCAAATCTGCACCACGCAACTCGCCTCCCTCGCTGACCACTTGAACCGAATGCAATTCATTGCTTCAGAAGTATGCTTCTTGGAAGAACGCTACAGAATCCGAGCATTCCAGAGTATAAATAAAATCAAGACACCATATTTACATCTCTATGAATATATGTACACACAGACACACACACACACGATTAAATCTGTAAATAACAGGAGATGTCACAGACCTTAATCACATCAGTGCTAATTAGATAAACTGTAGGAAGATAACGCCTAGACTGATGTTCTGACATCCTAAGCAGCAGATTGCCCATTCTTAATCAGGTAGAACAAATCCCAGGGTCCTAAAAAGTCCTAAAAAGTATTATTTAGAAGGCTATTACTGATAAATATACATGCGTTTCAGGATAAATAATATTTTACTGAGATAACTACAGTGGCTGCTGACCAAGGCAAAGACTCTCCTAAAGTGCACTAAATACCTGGATTTTTTTAATTTAATGCATCTTTCCTTTGTGCCTCACCTTTTTTGTACCCTAACTTGTATTCAAATTCATCTGAAAGCCTACTGGAACTTTGTAAGGGTTTTGATTTCAAATTATTAAGGTTTTTCATTTATAACTGTCTGTTTTCAAGATTCAGGCCATTCATAGTGATAGAAAAATGGCTCTCTTAATGCAACAGTGAATGACAGAAGACCAAACTATCAAACACAATTTTTGTATTTTTCATTCCTGGAAAATTACCTTTCAGGAAGTGCTTTGTGTTTTATGTTCTCCACACTAGTCCAATAGGGATTTTAAATCTTTTTGACAAAAATAGAAACAAAAAAGAAAGGAGGAGGAAAAAAAAGTTAGGAACAAACACTAATATCTTCTATCAAATAAATAAACTGCTGTTAGTTGTCAGATCACATTAGAAAATCTTGATAGTGGCAGACACGAATCTGTCAGTATTTCAAAACTCATTAGGATATAATTTAGATGTTAAAGTAACTTCTTAAAACGATAAAAAATCATGAGTTCTAAACTTTTTTTTCCAAATTAAGAATTATTTAAAATAACTAAATAGTATTACTTTCTATATTAAAAAAAAAAAAAAAAAAAAAAGTTAGAAGTGTCCCAAACAAGCCAAGCAACTTGCTGGGAATAAATATGACTAATCCTTTCGTAACAACCATCCTCATAAGACAACTACACCCTCTAACGCTACCCATCACGGAAGATTACATTGTTATCACCACCACTTTCAGATTATAAAACGCAGTATCAATTGAAGTATTCTCTATTCCCTTTATCCCTCCATCTCCTCTGCCCCACCCCTGCAAAAAAGAAAACAGAGCTGTCTAACGGCTGGAAGCACAGATCCAAAGACTTCTCATACGTTTCTAAACACAGTCCCTTTTAAATTTTGGTGGTACAAGAAAAACAAAGCTCTAGACAAAGTAACAAATAGGATTATTTTCCTACCTTAGTTTCCTCCCACTCCAATGAAGCATTCCTAAGATCAGAGGATCCCTGCTTTCCCTTTCTGCCTGTGGGATTTTTTGGGGTTTAGTTCCGCCCCCCCCCCCCCCCCCC
>VZTL01030748.1:90536-105647 GCA_013400535.1 Scopus umbretta
AATTTACGTAACTGCCCTAAAGACTATTTCCTTCCTTTATTAGCTGTGCCCCCAGGGAGACAAGAACCATTCTGATATAAAAGCATTCCCTTCAACTCCTTGTCTTGCTCAAATGTTCCTCCCACTTTGCTCCCTTTTTCCAAGTCCCCTGAATTTCTAAATCTTGGCATTAGCATTTGGCTTCGTTATTAGGCTTTTGGGTATTTTCTGCACTGCAAGCCTTATTCCCCTGTAGGCAATTCAGAAAAAAAAAAAAATGCTTTTTCCCAGATGTTAACATCCCAACCACTCTTTTTGGACAGGTCTATTCACTAGTTGAAAGACAGTGACCACCAGACTCCTAGACACTCACTTTCTTCCCCTTCCATGCAGCTGATGCTGCTGATTCCTGTGGAACTTTGAACCACCTGCAGTCACTGTTTGCTACAAAACTAAATAATGCCAACTGTCCTCCATGCACCCGCTCATTTTTACAGAAAAGTCAGATGATGAGAAAAATTCATGTCATGGAATTACACAACGTCCTTATGCATGGAAAGGTTTTCATAATGAAATTCGAGTCATTATTCATTCAGAAAAGCAACTTAGTGAGATTTGTCTATGTTCTTTTAATCAGATGACCCTGTCCCACACGCAACAATGTGAATTTTTTGGAAGGCACTCAGATATTGATGCAAATAGGAGATTTTGTTGCCCACATGAAATCCTTTAATGCCTTTGTTATTTCCTCTAGTACACGGATTTACTAAAGCCTATAGGGACGTGGTATTTAGCAAAGATTGACAATACAGGAACAGTGAGAATGGTCAGTAATAAAACATGCATGCTGATGAGTTTCACTGCACATTTTCTCTTTAAACTCTATACATTGAAGGGGAATCCAATTATTACTTATTCAGCACTCCTGGTAAATGATACAGAACTGCTTAATTAGTATGACTGCCATAGAGCACCTACTGCACAGCCATTTTCAGTTGCCTGCCAAATCTGTGTCAACATAGGATGCAGATCTATGGACAAGCAAAGTGGCACTAACTGGCCTTCTGTTCCAGACTCTGCAATCTCAGAAGTCAGTGATTCCTCAGTGCCTCCTGCTTTTTTCTACTTCAGTGCATTCCTCAAAGATATAAATGCTTTACATTTTTTTCTAATGTTTTTAACTGCATTCCTGGTTTCTTCTGGCCACTGTATAGCACAATGCCAGACCTAGTTTTATTAATGAGTATGTCTGCATGCACCTCCAGCACCTGTGGCAATGCACAGGTTTCTATATGTATTATCCATGTACTATGGCCACTACTATGCTGATACTAGATTTGTTATATACATTACATGCTTCTTTCAATATCAGCTATTTTATCTGTGTAACCTGACACATACTTGCACACAAACAGAAAAATACCATGCAAACTGTTGGTCCTCCTCCAAAAACACGTACTTTTCAGCAAATTTAAGAAAAACTTCATAAGATTAGTAAAGGCAAAGAACTAAATATTTAATTCACTTGATTGGGGATTAGGAAAAATAATCGTTGGTATTTAAACTTCAGTTATGTTCTGTGCTGCATGTAGTCATGTATAATACGCTGGGGAAGAAGAAAAGTGTTCTGCAGCTATTTGGTGAGTGCACGTGAATGATGCAAAACTATGAGACCCAGTGAGGAAATTCTTGAAGACTGTTAACTACATATGGCAAAAGCTAAAAAACTTTCTTCCTCCTGCTCCTCCATATTTAAGATGATCACAATCATCTTAACGTGGGAATGATATACTCAAGAGTCATCCCTGGTTACCAGCATGGGATCATGTTGAAGGACTTGGCCATGAGCTATATGGCAAAATTTTCAAAACTGTTCCAGTAACTTGCGCTTCCAAGTCATTTCTGTTACCAAAGGAACTACCAAGACTTTATCCTTAATGCCCTTAAATATTTGTACCACATCTCAACCACTGGTGACTCTCAACATAAATGCCAGAAATAGTCTTAATTTGTTCCTAGTCCTGTTGGGAAAGCGAAGGTGGAGCTGGGAGCGAAGAACCCCCACCATTACCAGTTAGCAGTTTCCACTAAAGAAAACAAAAGAAGAACACGATGCCCCTGCACTCANGAAGGGGTTGATGGTTGGACTAGATGATCTCAGAGGTCTTTTCCAACCTTAACAATTCTATGATTCTAAGATACGGTATGAACATGCTACAGCAAAACAAGTAAGGAAAGCAGCACTGCTTATGTTCAGACACATTCAGTATCCAGTGTTTCTTTCCACTAGATTTCACATGACAAGTGATTTGTGATTTGCTTAAGTGATTAATAATTATTCAGTAAATGAATATATTAAAAGCAGCTCGGGAGGAATGTTTTCAGAAAGGAAATCTGCTTATATACCTGTAAGTACACTATGCATTCACAGGTAAGAACTACAATGTGGGTAAACCTTTTCTCAATACAAATCTTCCCACAATGCCTGTAAAATTTCCATATAAGGTTTAATGGATTAATAAAATTTGGATTTAATTCAATCAATAATTGATTTGGGGGAATCTTTGGCATTATATTTTACTGTTGGTATGATCTGATTAAGCATAGCACGTTTGCTTACATTTTTGTTACCATGAATTAATCCTACTGCATTTTGCTAAATGAACTGTGTTATAAGAAACTGGACAATATTAGAAGGAAACTTCACTGCATGTGAAAGGCATGGAATTAAGAACCCTTCTTAATGCGACTTCTGTGCCTAACCAAAGGTTGTAAGATGAAACACCTTCAGGCACGTGGAACAGGTAATTGCAACCAAAGCATGTGCATGTATCGTAAATAGATATATATATATATTTAGGGTCATTTTTTCTTTCTCCCCTGAGATGTTTGTTCACTTCTCATTTCAGTAGGGCCTGAAATTATAATTAGGTTGCCAAGGCAATATCCCACAAGTATAAGATAATAATAAAATATCAAAGTGGAAAAACACATAGATGTCATTGATGTTTGAACCAAAATGAATTTCTGATATGAAAACAAAACAGAACAGTACCAGTGTTAAGTCTGCAGAGACAATGAGACAACAGTAATGCAAAAATGTCAGTGCCAACACAAGTCTACATTTGCAGTTTCCTCTAACAGGAAACAGCACAATGCCAGTGGAAATCAAAGCGATTTCTGTAAAAGCATCTTTTACCTATCTGCTCCTCTCTAATCTGCACATTGGCACAGGGTGCAGCTGAGCAGGTGTGTATTGCACACAAAGGGAAATCTGCTGCCAGAGGACTACCTAAGAATTCAGACAAATTTCTCATCCCAACGTTTCAGTATAAGACAATGCACTTAAGGAAACTTCCCACTGCAGAGTGACAACTGCCCACCAGAGCTTCGCTAAAGAATAATGCTTAATGAACCAAACACAGAAGTATTGCCAGTTATACCCAAGATACACACGAACTAAGAGTATTCTGGGCTGTGACACCAAGGCAGAGACAACCGGAGCATTGTCTAGCAGACAAACTCACTTTGGAATAACAAAACTCCCTTGAAAGTAGCAGACGTGCAAATAATGTATATTTGCACTGGTTCTTTCTGGTTTTGTGTATTCTAACTGTAGTCTTCAGGGTTGTGAAACATCAGCAAGATAACCTAAAAATCAAAGAAATACAAACCCAGAATCATCTTCCATAATCAACTTTGTTTTACTGAAGGAAAAAAAAAAAAAACCAAAAAACAAACCAACCAAAACCAAACACCAAATGGCTAATACCACAGTGAAGATTCCAAGCTCGTATTACAGCTAATATATTTCTAGTCGATTTCCAGAATGGACTGAACCTCATAGCAAAACTCACAGCTTAAGCGTTAAGTACCTACCAAAAATGCTTGTGAGGAAAAACTCTCTTTTTGATGATGTTTTTATACCCATTAGCACAGAAGACGAGTAACACAAAAGTTATCCGTTTCAGAGCATTCTGCAAAGCAGAGAGAATTGTAAACACCTTTGCAACCAAATAATACAGGGGGGTTTTTTTACTGGATATTCAACTACGCTAGAAGGAGGGAGCATTTCTCCTGCTTTTAAGTTACATGCCTGAGGTAGTTGCCACTTACGTTTTTAAGGTACTCTCTTAAAACTTGACATCTCACAGGGTGCCATCTTGTGGAGAAGCTGAAGTAAAAGCCACAGTGAATGGACCCCTTCTAACTCCTCTTGCTCTGCTGACGAGATCTGCTACGCTGATAGGGTCTGAGACCTACCAGTACTTGAAAAACTTGACCGTGAAAGTGAAAACCCACATGCCTCAGTAATGAAGCCGGCCGCTTAAAAGGATAGGTGTTCCTTTGAACAAAACGGAGCACTGGTGGGCAATCAAGGATTGCTTAAAAACCTGCTATACAACGGTGATCATTTGTTAGCAGACAGGGTTCTCCTAAATTTTCAGCACATGCTGAAAGTCAGAAGTACTGTATATACATCTCAGCAAGCCAACTTTCGATATCAGGATATTAGTTTCATCAGACCCTCTTGCTTCCTATGGATATAAAGTATAAACTTCCAGCAGCTGTACCATAATCCTTCTCATCAAATATTTGGTCGACAGGTGGAAAATTGTTCTGCCAGCTGAGGAAGACAAAATCCATTCCTCCTGGCAATTTTCTGCAATGAAAACTCCAAAAAATGGATGTGCAATAAGTTGTGGAAATAAATCTGAAATATTATCACACAAAAGCAGTGTGCTCAGAATCTTTAGCTGCAAACTAACTCTGCTTATCTGAATTTTAAAGAGTCTCATTTCTTCTTCTGTGTGCATAGGACTGGATATTAAGCTGGATGCTTCTACTTGAAACTATTAGTTATACCTTTTTTTCTGTTTTGCTTTGCACTTTGAAATGCAATGTGGCTTCTTTGATTGTTACTTTTTTTTGCATGCATCAAGGAAGTCTGACAACAAATCTGGGAAGCACATATTATCAATTTCATTTTACAGAAGGGTAAGCATTCAGTCTGAAAATGGACTATGTGAATAAGAGCAAACCATGAAACTAGGAACCAAATGCCGCCAAGAACTGTGTTCCACTGCTTAGTAAAACCATGCTAAGCTGCATACACTATTTGTCTGTTATTTAGAAGGCTTTGGATGACACTGTCTGCAGCTTATTAGCAGGAAAGGAGAGTGAAAGTCAATACATAATCATGGAAATAAGTTGTCTTAATAGGATTAGAAAAAATCAAGACAACTGTGAAGTATAACATACATGCTTTTAAATGCCTGTTTGTTCACTTTAACAGTCCTTTCCTATGTAACTTACTTTATGTCTATGAAGCTGTAAAAGGTTAAATGCTTTTTCACCAGTGATACAACAGACATGTAAGAGAAAGGCCCAATGTACAGAAGACTACCCACGGACTCACAAGTGACTGGTAGAACTCCCTGGAGAATGACAGAATGACCTGCCACAGTTGTAAGCAACTCAGTGAGCCTATTTTAATAATTCACTGCTTCTTGGCCAAAAAACTGTGATAGCTAGCCATGTGCACACAGTTTGTCCATCAAAAGGCAAGGCAGCATGTTGGTCTGAACTGACAAGGAGCACACGTGGGGTCCTTTAACTGTAACTGAGCAGAAAAGCTCTACTTCCTTAAACCATTCTGTTTTCTTGTATTTCTCTGAACAAACTCTCCCCCCCCCCCACTTTTCACCAAACAGCAGCAACAACATTATCATCCAAATGTCCTCTCACACAGGATCTCTTTGAGAAAGACCCTACGATGTGAACAAAATTTTGCTGTGACAGTATTCTTTAAGAATATAAAGTACTACTCCTTTAGTGAGCAGCACTTCTTCCACAAAAAGGAATTCTATGCTAATACAAGTGAGGCCATTTTCTCAATCCTCATGTATTCCATCTTCCTTCCCTTCTAATATTTTATGAGCTTTAGCTAAGGGCCATATACTTTCCTTAAAACTCACAGGCCTTGTTTAATCTCTGCACACGTGGCAGAAAGCAGAATTTAGTTACATATATTTATTTATATAAAATGGAATTAAGTTTAAAAGCATCACACCTTTATCCACAAATTCTAGCCTTAATTCTTCTTTGACTCTTTATCAAACAACTCAAGTAAAAAGTCCTCCTGCAGCTCCACACAGGGCTACACCTTCAGATGTTTAAAGTGACTAAGACAAAAGTAATACCAAAAGTAAAAAAAAGACAATTGATCACATCACCTACACAGATGAAAGCAATTACCTTTCACCATCTCCACCTATTCTTAACCCCAAACTAGCTGAGAAACTATCAGCTCGCGTCATACTGCCAAGTCCTAGTGGGATTAGCGAGCAGTCTCAGCAGAGCAACCAAGGAAAGAAAGGTACGTGGAGACCATTCCCATTCATACAGTTCGAGTGGGTTCTTTTTATTAAAAGAAAAAACAGAAAAGAAAAAAGCCCTTTTCACTAGCACCACTTTCCCTCTAGGATTTAACTGTTGGGCTGACAGTGTTGTGCCTTCTCTTCAGCCATTTCACGAGAAACTTCCAGTTCAATGAAATTCGTAAAAGTAACTTTCCATAAACCACATCGTTGATGGGTTGCAGGAGGGTAGGGCATTCACTTTCACCAATGAGGATTAATATGTTCATAAAACATTAGTCGTCTTTTCTATGCCAACAGAGATGAATGTGTTATCCTATTGTAATCCCTTATGTATTCCAAATCTATCTGTATCTAAGTTATACATATTTATAAAAATGATATATTGCATTTATTAAATATTAAGTGGATTACAAACTTGAAGAATCTTTCATACATTCATACATTTATTTAACATCTAGATTTTTCTTTAAGCAGTATGCAAGGAATACAAATCTTTAACGGCAAAAAGATTCTCCAGCATTCTAAAAAGATGAATCTAACAAAGTCTTCCAGCATGCAATGTGCAAAGAGTATCAAACTGGAAGAAAAAAATTATTTTAAAAATGCTATGAGAGAACACGTGGTAATACCAGACTTGTACATGTAAAGAGAATCAAATGGATGAGGACAATGATTGTATATTTAGCTAACAAACAGAACGGAAAAGACCAAGGCCTCAACAGATTATTGAATGACCTCAAAACACCCCTAAAATTCTCGGCACGTATCAAACACCTACTATCACATGCCGACTACACAGGGTTTGTCTTAAATGGCGATAGCATTAGTTATACAAATTTTAACAATGATCTCCTGGAAATATATCATATTTATCAGGTGGTTGCAGGGAGAGAGGGGAGAGAGAAGCTTTACTATCTTACTGTGCAGCCACGTATTTCCAGCTGTACCACCTCTGGGGTTGATCACCTTTGGGATGAACAAATTGCCTTGAAGATTCAAGCTTTGTTGTTGCGTAGGACACTTGCCCTGTTTAAGGTGACAAGAAATGAACTCTGAATAAATTAGCCAGTATCATTTTGCTATCTGATGTTCCACAGGCCTTGAAGGGCTGCCAGCTATAATGGTTGCCATTAAAGAGACCAATATTTACTTACAGTTTCTACACTGTGGAATGAGTCTTGCAGGCAGCTGGAGAAAGTCACTACTACAATTTAGCACAGAAGCACAAGATAAAGCAGGAGATGTAACAGTGAGGGAAGGCTCCTCTGGAGTGCTCTGCTTGGATTTTTCTGTATATTTAGATGATATCTCACATTTACACTGAAAGCTATACACATATTTCTTTAGTAGACTGTTCTTTAGCACACAAAGGCAAATAAACTGTCTTGCTAAAGTCTAAATTTAAGGGTTGGTTTTGTTTGGTTTTTTTTTTTTTCTTTTCTTTTCTTTTTAACCAAAGGACATTTTTAGAACTTTTAAATTAAATTTTCAGTTTACATACAAAAAAAAGTAGCTTTGAACTTGAAGTGCCTATGACCCATAGAGGAAATTAATTAGAACCAAACTAGAGCAAGGCTAAAATGCTCATATTGAACCTCAACAATGAAGGAAATATAGTGGATTTTTTTTCCATCTGTGAGAATATTAGGAAAAAACCACCAACGATTATTTTACTAATGATACTAGGAGCGCAGCAAATAAAATACGTAATTGTTTGGATTCTTTTCAAGGATAACGAATAATTCACCAACAGAGCGTGAATTGTTAGGATAAAGTTAATGTGCTTATTAACGTAAAAGTCAAGGCGAAATGATAATGTAAGTAACCTGTTTTTAAATATCACCAACTCATTTTTATTAGGACCCAACAATTTACAGAATATATTTGAGCCCAAAGCTAACCAGATATACACTAACAACTTTAACCTGCTGCTCTTCTTCCATGTTCCCCACCGCCCAAAGACTAAAATCAGTTTTGAAATTATAAGGATGGGATTCTTCAGCTGCTAGTACTGCTCGAAAGATACTCTGCCTCGATTGCTCTCCCTTGATTGGCAAGACTGTAATTATCACTTGGATCATCTGCACTGTGATATACCAAAGAGAGAAACTTCCATGGGAAAAATTAACCTGAAGTAAACTAAAAACTTCCATTTGTCCACAGATGATGAGGACAAACTAGGGTTTCTCCCAAGTACAATTACCAACTCAACATATCTGCTTATCAAACCTGGGGCCAAAATACAGTACCTGCTGATGCAAGTACTTCTAACTCAGCAACACAGCGATAATAAATATAATTAATTCATACCCAGTTCATAGTGGCACCTGTGCTATAATGCTTATTCTTAGCTGCAGCACCATTTTATTTACTGAATGAGCTGCAGAGCTCTCTCCTCCAACTTAATTTACAAATCAATTGTCATTATTAAGGCTAAAGGCATTGATGTGCCCAACTACCAATTCAACTGCTGGAGGAGATGCTTACTGCAGAGCTATTCACATTCTGCTTCAAACTGGACTACAGACAAGTTTTTGTTTTGTGTGCAAGCAAGTAATAAGGCTGCTGTACAACTGCTGATAATGTATTAAAAAAGAGGGGGCAAAAATAACCCACACATATGCCTAACTGCTCTTAAAACTACTGCAGCATCAAAGCTGTTCTGCAGATAAATGTCAGTTTAATTTCTTTTGTAAATTAAAAGGGGAAAAAAATCCCCACCTTTCTTCCTCCACTGCCGAATGATAACGCATTCAATTCTTGACAACAGATGTTGCATAACAAAGCACGTCGATGTTTTTCTTGGCTGCCAGCAGAGGCAAGATAGGCAGTACTTGTTTAAAGCTATGCTTATAATCTCAGCAGAAACTCTTCCCAGCCCATCCATTTAAACTCCTCAAATCCCTGCGTTCCAGAAGGAAGGTATCAATGAACTGATACTCTCAAATTGCATCGGAGCCAAAACCAGAAAGTAGCGTACAATACCTTTGAAACAGAAAAACAGAAAGCTCAGGGAAGGCTTATTTGTCCAAAGACCGTTATTTGCATGAATAAAGTGGGATTTGTCTTCAGCTACAAGACACCTCAAGACAGAGTTTCTACATATGCAAACATTAACAGCAAATCTTATTATTTCTAAATTCAGATAAAAATAATGTTCTTTTACAAAAATGTATGGAGATCCTACTTGAGATTTTTCAAAGAACATAGAAACCTCAGGCTTTGTGCTGAACCAAAGTTAAAAAGCCAGTTTCTTCCCTTGTACTTAATATTTAGATAAAACCTGTGCTAATACGATGAGAAAAGCCTTGAAAAAAGGTGAATTGGTTCAGTGCAAGCTGCTATGAAGCCAGCTCAACCCTACTTAGTTGAAAGGCTCATTCTAGAACTCGTTTGCCTTAAGATTAGTTAAGCTGCACCACTGTGGAGGCAATGCCTGGTTTGGCATTAAAACCTCGCAAGATCTTGGTTTGATCCCAAGTAACACAAGGCAGCCATCCAAACCCCACATGGGCTTTGATATATATAGGAGTTGTGATAACCAGGGACAAGACAACAAAGATCCTGAGTGGTATGGAGAGAGTGATGTAAGTGTAACGACCTTATTCTGTTCAGAAATAGCTCTTATGCCTGCATGCACTACTCCTAATACCGGCTAAAATATTGTTCCCATTTGAAAAGTTGGCATTTTTCATTTATTTTCTTCTTTTGCCTTGCACAGTAGCCTTGCTGCAAATCAAATTCAAATATCAGTCACTGTCATAAGGAAATTACAGTATGGGAAAAAAGTGAGTGTGGTGTTCAAATCGTTAATATCTGAATAGACAATAGCACAGTTCCAAATACAAAAGGAACTTCCCCTCCCACACATTCCCTTTTTTTAGCCATAGCCAGTTACCAAATACATGAGTAATGTGTAACAAAACTCGAATCACAGGGCTTCTTGGGGTTTATTTAAAGGTATTCTTTTATAAAGGTAGAAAGTAAATTAAAACCAGGACCTGACCTGCGATGAAACAGATACAGTGACTCTTCTGCCAAGTAAAATATATAACAAGGAATAGAAATAAGAGGAGGCCCCATTTCTTTCCTAGCACGTGCAAACAGCTCTCTCCAGCTCCTCCTTCGCTAACATAGCCTCTTGCAGTCCACGCTGCCCAAAGTTACGCCAATAATTATACTTACACGCAGTCATTCCACCTTTTGTTAAAATTCCCGTGGTACTCGCTAAATAAGCCAATCTGTTACCCTTAATAATTCATCTCAAGAAAGTAAAAGAGCATTTCTCTTCACAAGTCACACAAAATTCCCTAAAAAATATTAATAAGCACAGAATCTTCAGTGCACAAAGTGGTCACTAGCAAACATTTACCCTTTATTTTTCTAGCCGTACTGCCATTAAATAAAAATTATGTTCCTAGTACCAACAAATACAACTTCCGGAAGAACTGGAGTAAAAAGAGAAGAGAAGGACTCCCTAAATTAACTCATCCACTACTAAAAATTTTCTGGTTTACCTAATAACGTTCATTTCTGTTACATTCACAGAAGATAGTATTCTTCCCGCAATGAGATCTGGGTTCAGTTAATCTTAATTATTGAGACAATGATATGGAAATGGTTATTTGAAAAAAAAACCAAACATAAGCTAAGAGAGAAATATAGCTCTGTTTCTTCAAGCCTAAATTGAGAAAGCAAGCTCTGAAAAGACATGTCCTTTATTTTAATGCTGACAGTTTATGACACAACTGCAGTAATGTATATATTGAAACACAATTTAGGTACACTCGGTAGCCAAGAGTAAGACATCACAGTGCAATTCTCATCAACTGAGCCTTAAACCCCTAATGATCTAATTAAAATTGGACTAAAGAATGCTGTGGTTATTTTTGCTTCTTCGGGTAATTCAAATTTTATTAGAAAATAGGTAACATTAGGTATTAACATACATCATTCCAACTATAATATACAGTGCACAATTTAGATATGAGTTTAGATGAGAAGAACACTAGATTTCCAAATTCCTATGAAATACAGAATAGCAAATCATATATTAGCTGTATTTGCAAGCATTTCCATTCCTTGTTACACTTTACATAAATTAAATAGATTAATTAAATTTAATGATGGATCTTGATATTCTGAAATTTTATTTTATTGTGATGGGGGAACAAAACTTTCTCTGCAGCAAAATAATGCAGTTTTGGAAGCAAACATTTATAATGCTTTTTTCTTACCAAAAAATAGGTATTTCAAATACCATCCAGTTTATGAAGTATTCAGTATCCCTCCTAATGGGAAAGATCCAATTAGTAGATATTTTCTACATATGCAGAGAGACTTGAGTCATAGAGGTTTTTAAGATCTTTCTGTAAATACCAATCAAAGCAACAAGTGACATTTACATTTTCAAATATTTTAACATGTGTGTTCACAGCAACTGAGCATAATATAACAAAGGGGGAAAAAACCACCCAGTGCGATGGGCACTCTCTGCGCTTCCACGTTAAAGGATAAGTCTGTACTAGCTATTCATTTTACATCAAGTACTTTTTCAAGGTATCCCCCTGCTTCAAATATTTTATGAAGCAGACACGTGACCAGCTGCACCAGCTAAATGGAACAGACCCAAGGAGAGACGTGGGACGAGGATGTCGTGAAATACACATCTTGTACAGTTTATCGGTATAATGGCACTGCAGACTGGTCAGCTCTTCCTTAACCCACCTGCCATGGCCATCATTCACCCGCAGCATTGTTACCCTTGGCTGCCACGCATGCAACCTGATCCATCTGCATCAGTACTGTAACTTGAATTCTGAAATAGCCGTTCAGATGAAAACCCCAAAGGACAATCCAGAAACAAAAACACACGCGCGTATTCCTGTGCTCCCTCTCCCAATTAAAGAAATTAATTCGCCAAGTCAAACGTAACAGGGGAGGAAAGATTAGGCAATACAAGGAAAAAGAAACAATGGGAAAAGTGCTCAGAAGGAACACTGGACAGAGCTACCATTAATGTTTCAAATTAGCACAACAAGTTCTCTTCATTCCATTGTGCTCATGACACACGCTGCAAGTGAAAAATACACAGTATATTCTCAAAACCAGACTGGCTTGCCATATCCACATCTGCTGAAACGATACATTTTCATCAACATCTGGCAGTTTCCTCTTAAGCCCCAAACCAAATGGAACCCAATTAACCTCTGTTCTTTACTCATTATTTCCCATTGACTATGCCAACTTAATCTGGAGTTGAAAGCTTGGATCCATTACATACCTTCCTCTGGCTTTTAAGCATCATGGACCCTCTTCTCTCAAGAAGGATGGCCTTTAAATTCACATGCTTCCTAACAAGGGGTAACCAGTTAACAGCTTGAAAACCGGAGGTGTTAAATGCCAGGAGAATAGCTGTGTTTACTCACCTTAATATCACTATTTTCAAGGAATAATCTTAAATCAATCTGGGTTTTACTATTATTCTGCTGAAAATGTCCTGTAGCTTTACTGGCCGGTTTGATTAAGCCAATACATCTGCAATGTCATAGCCTACAGTTAGCAGATGTGCTCTGCAGATTCATTATTTACTGAAAAAAAAAAAAAATTCAACTTTAATACCCGTAGTGAATTTCAAGGTATGACTGGAGCTATTTTCTGAGCCAATACAGCTTAAAATTTGCAATAGATATTATAAAAGATCTAATCTACATAGAATGTGTACTATCTATACACACACATAATTGAACACAAAAAAACTTAGGAAACATCACTTTCAGACAGGATTCCAGAATCTTAAGTCCTACATAAAATAACAGTGGACATTTAAAAAAAAAAAAAAAAAAAACCAAACAAACAAAAACCAACCAACCAAAAAAAAACCCCAAAAAAACCAAGCCAACCCCCACACAGAAAAGACATTACCGACAAAAAAGATGAAGAAAATGCATTTATGAGAATACAATGTGTTAGCATTGCCCTCCCTTTCAGAATTAATTGCTATCCTAACCTCCACACAACTAAAATTGAAATAGTAAAATATTCTAGCACACTGTAATATTATATACATAGACCTGTGAGGCATTTAAATTTATTTATGTTACTATAGTTCTCATAAGGTGTTTTCTACACTAGAACATGGTAAGATTTCTGTAGTACCCTCCCATTAATTGTTTGAACAAATAAGTATTTTGCAATTCTTCTTTCATTCTTCTTACATCATGATCATGCAACACAGGCTAGAAGCACCAGCTAGATCCCCAGCCCAAGAAAGTCGAGTTACGGAAGGATTGGTAACGCAACTCCTGTGCAAACACCTCCCCTCCTCAACCCACACAAAGCACACCACGGACCGTGCAGCCACCGAACCCAAGGAACAGTCTCCGAGAAACGTTCCTGCTTTGGAACGGAGCGCAAACTGCCCTGCAAAGCGCTGCTCCTGTTCCTCAACGGGATACACTTACAATGAATGGTTCCTCCTCTGGGCCTTAACAGCAACTGGAACCATTTTACCTTTTTGACTGGCTAAAGCAAAATCAAAATGCGGTAAGCTTTTACAGGAAACTCTCTGCTACCAGCAGAAAAGAACAATCTACGACATTCCAGTTCACAACTTTGGCAGATAGCTAGTTTAGCATTTCCTACCAAAATCAAATTTCTGTAATAACTTGGCACAGAGTAATTTCCCATTCAGCTGCCTACCAATTTCTTAAATAATTCCGCCCCGCCCCTTACATTTCCCTTTACAGTGAATCAGAAGCCAAGGGCGGTAACATTCAAGGGTGAATCTGACTGAGCTATAACTAACTCACCTCAGTTTTCTGTAACTTTTGCTACCTGGCAGCTACTGTCCTAATCATGAACTTAAACTGCCTGTTTGTTTACTGAGCTACCGCTGGTAGAAGAAACAAAAGAACCACAAAACAAAGCAAAAGAGAAAAAACAAAAAACAAAAAAATCCATTTGAAAATACTCTCTCAAGAACCTCCTACACTAAACGCCTCTACAGCTGACAGTTTTGTGCAGCACAAAGATTAATAATTTTCAAAACCTGACATTTACCATCTGAATCGCATACTACTTTGTGAAAAATTTTTTCTATATCCTGCTCCATGCTGCTTTTCAAGGAGAAGGGCATTTTAGGCTTTGACTGCTTTTGTCATGTTAAAGACCTAAAAAGACTTACAGCTGTTGGCTCTGCAGCAAGTTCTTCATGCTGCAAACACGCACTTTTGGGTAAGACTGCCAAGCTGTATTTGAATAGCTTGTCCATGTATGTGCATCAACTACATTCTCTCGTACTGAAATCTTTATACTGGCATACATACACCTTGAAGTGATAAAGCTTATCCACCCCTTTCCCCTTCCTCCCCTCCAATCAGTAAAGTATTCACCAGTGTGACAGCTTACTCTTGCATGAATTTCATCATTTTCAAATTTGTCTACCCATGTTGGTTTCAAGCAATTTTATTAAATGCTGTACTTTCTGATCTTTTACAGTGCAGAACACTTTACTAAGAAGCCTACAGCTGACCACTCTGATGCAAGCTCTGGAATCTAGACCATTTACTGATATTAAAAATTCCTGCAATGTGGGTAAGGAAGCATGAGCCCCCTTAGTTTCAGCATTTCAGGAAGTGCCAGGCCAGCATCCCAAGAGCATACCTCATTTATCCTCTAAGCAAGACTAGAATAAACTTTGGGGCAGGCTTTCTGATTTATTTTTAAAGGAGTATTTTTGCCTTTTTTT
>VZTL01030748.1:105704-137713 GCA_013400535.1 Scopus umbretta
TCCATGAAATTAGAACTTCATCTGCTATTGCTCAGTTAACAACCCATATTTCTTTTCTGCATGTGAAAAGAAACACTATGACCCAAACAGTTTTTCTGACAGATAAAAGGCTCTAGGGAAGGAAGCCACAGAGCAGTGATTTTCCTCAAGTCTTGGCAAGGGCTGTATTTCTTGCAGAGGACAATTCAGTCCCTTCAGATTCCAATTCACAGTTCAATTTTTCTAAACGATACTTCTTGTCCAACAATGCAAGCACATTACATTCTTCTTCAAAACTTATCCTAAAATTGCTGGTAATTTTTATGCTGAACAAGCCAAATGAGCAAAACAACAAAGCACCCATTCTACTGGGTTTTTCATGCCACTAAGAGCTGGACTATTTCTTTGAAATGGAGGCTACTTGATGGCTGGAGAGGCAGTGTTGTCATACGTTGGACTAGATGGTCTAGATGGTATTTTCCAGCCTTAATGATTCTATGTAATACAACCTATGAACTGAAGTACTAGACTAAAGCATGAGCAGGTCAGACTCTGGTACTGAATGCTGTATGTTTTTATAATGCCCATGATAGGTATGTATAACCCCTGGCTAGAAACAATACCTGATAACAAACTGCTCACACACACACAAAAAAAAGGGGAAGGGAAGAGAGGTAGATGGCCACCTTTACACACTCACAACTCAAGAGCCACTCTCAAATCAAAAAGCAGCAATAACATCCCAGAACACTTCCATTTTTTTTCCTAGCATGTCAAAAATTATGGAGTATGACATTAAAATCCATCTCCTTCAAGCTCCACAAACATGATATTTGAGTTCAATTTCTCAATGTTAAGAGACGTGGTGCTTTATTAGCTATTATAAATGCCAACTTTCAGTTAGCAATTTGATGGATAAGATACCAATTACATTGACAGCTGTTCCTGCTGAAGTCCAGTACAGCTGGGGTTTTGTCATGCCTCACCTGCCAAGCCGTTCACTGGCAGGTAAAGCGATGCCTTGGTGAGGGACACAATGAAAACCAGGAAGCTGATCCAACAACGTTCCCTCAATCCATTCATTTACTATTTAAAGCAGTAGCAGATATTTATATCCTGCAAACCCTGTTTGTATTTCTGTTCAAGTACTATTTATCTGATGACCTCCAATGACCAGTTTGCAAAAGGAGAAAAGATGCTAGACTTCTAAGAGAAGTATCAGCACAACAATCTTAAAGCGAGGCTGGGTTAGTCTCTTCATCATTAGGGTTAGTTTCTTCATCATCATGAAGACACGAAGCATCTAGAACCTTCTTTTCCTGATACTGCGCGAATAGCTAAAAATAAATTCAAACTGATGGCAGTGAAACAGCATTAAGTTTCCAATATAGCACAGAACAGCACTCATACTGCTTTTAAGAAGTCAATGAGATTTAAACACGTTTGACTTACAACTTATGCTTAGCTCATTTGCCAAGTCTAGTTAATCTGAAGAATTGCATTCTATCAATGATTGACGCATCTGACCTCCCTGAAGCTGGTATCTATTTATGACAGGATATTTAACTCTTAAATAGGATTTTATTTAGATACACAAATGAGAGTTCGAGTCAATATCATCGCTCTTTATGCCCCCCCTCTTAAAACACTCAGGATCAGCAGCATGAAAAATTGCACTGATGAAACAGACTCTGTGCAACTTGTCTGTGCTGTAATACTCGAAGTTCTTACTGCTTCCCAGCTTGATCCCATTGATCTGTGTCAGAGGAAACGAAGTGAAACACAATGCAATATATACAAATACAATATATAATACACAATATATTCAAAAAGACAAGTACCTATTACTAAAGTATGGCAAATCTATTCTGATTCTTAAAAACAGCAAGTTTGTCATACACATGGAAGTAGCTTTGCTAAGTCAACAAGTACTCACATATTTCATGTTGGGAACTGAGAACAGAAAAAAAATTATATTGCTAACCATCTTTTTATTAATATGTACAACGCCTTTCCTCAAAATCTTAGATAGCTCGTCAGAGACAGAACCATTTGCAGTTTTTTTTTTTGTTTTTTTTTAAGCAGAAGGAAGCAGAGAGGTTTTTATCTTCCCTTCTAAATGCCAGCTGATCCTAAGAAGTCTTGCAAATGCTACTGCTGCCCTGCCTTTAGTAAGTAAACACTGCTGAACAAAAATATATTGCCACAGATACATGACTTACTGAACTAAGTCGTAAGAGATGACACTGACAACTAATCCCCAACACACTGCTTACATCCATCTATCATTTATGGAGTCTCCAATAATGTGGTATCTGGCTACCTTCCACAAGAATGACTGCAGTGAAATCTCCCTCTTACCACTTTGTCAGCAGGAGGCAAGCCTGATGATGATGATTAATATTAACAATTCTAAAGAGGAAGAAAAGAAGTAAAATAACCATAAAGCCCTCTATTCAGACAGTGGCACGTTTAAAAAAAAAAAAATAGTCAAGCAACTATAGGAGAAAGAAATTAACTGAATGCTACTTATTAAAAAAGCTTCAGTAGAATTTATTTCTTTCTGTATTTTCCCAATGTGGGAAAGCTCCATAAAAATATATGTATAAATAAAAATTTTGCAAGTTATTTCAGAAAAAGAAAAAATTTTACCCAACAGTGGCCTCATGTATGAAGCAAAGTGATTAGGTTTCAGTTTCTGGCTCTTGCCAAAGAGAAAGTTAAGCATGGGTTTGAGCAAATACCTTGTTCTGGAGCTTCAGTTTCTGATCTGTAAAATAGCACTTCTTTTCCTTCATTCTCTGTGCTTTTTATGTTGCAACCTCTTCGCAGTAAAGCACTCTTGTCAGTGCAATGACTTGTATTGCTTAACACAGCATACTGTAATTTAATTATGTTTGGAAACTACAGCATACCAAATAAGAAAGCCATTATGGCAGTAAGAGTGGAAACAAGCACCATAGAGAGAACAGACCAAATAACAGGTAGAAGTACAAAACGTACATCTTTTGAAAAAATAAGGATTTGAGTGGGAATTTTTATTGTGGTGTGGTTTTTTTTTTTTCCAAGGTGGGAATCTGCAGCCAGCTTTCTAATTAACACGTCCATTGGTGCTGCTCGTGAACTATGAACTTTGATATAATGGTTGGACCACATAGCTGCCAACATTCTCGTATTACTTCCTCTAACAGCTTCTGCAAGTATTTAATATCCTCAGACATAAATAACGAGAATTCAATCATAGAAGTATTTCAGGCGTCTTCACCAAACCAGTATAAGTAACAAAAAGAACTTGCATTTCAATAAGACTTGAGAACTTCTCCTATAAAAGTAAAATTCATGCATACAGTACAATTCCACAACATGAACTGTTATTTTTGAATGGAAGTTCATGACACCACAAGCAATAAAAGATATGCACACGTTCAGCCCAGGAGCCGCAGCAGTGAGCTGCGCTGCACCGTACAGGCTACGCAAATCGCGAACTGAAAGAGAAGTTGAAGGGAGGTGCATTGAAGTGAATTTCACACAAACCCCAGCACAGCATTACAGCCTTTTTGGAAAAGTCACAGAATTAAGGATTTTGTGCAGAAAAAAAAAAAAAAAAAAAAAAAGTGTCACTTTTGTACACGCTTGACCAACTAGATGAAAATGTGTACCCCTCCAAATGAAACTATTACTTTTAGCCAATTTCAACATTAAGAAGAAAGAAATGGCATCTCTTAGAATCTGCCAGCCAACAATTACCTTCACGTATTTAAGAACATACATACATACACGCGTACACGCACACTGAACCTGACACCTTGTACCCAGTAAATGATCACAAACTGGTTTTGGACTGCCCCAAGCCCTACCAGCTGCCTTCAGAATGCCTCTCCTTATCTTTTACAGAAAGCACCAATAAGAATGTGAAATTACTGAAGAACTGTGTTCAAATGCTCTGTGAACAATATCCCTTTCATATTTGCAAGATGATAAAAATCACTTGTTACTTCATTGCTGTTTGAGTCATCTTCTCCCTCAGAAAAACAATATTATTAACCTAGTATGTTTATCACCAGCTCTGTGATTGAGAGCCCTTTTGTTCCAAGACTTTAAGATTTATTTGTCAAGTCTGACAGCTCTGATGAATCCTTGTAGTGAACATCAGTGTCTGAAAAGGAATCTCATGAGCTGTAGGAAATAGCCAAAATCATGGCAAAATATATTTGAAATGAGGAGGAGACAAACTAGGTATCTCGGTAAAAATCTGCATCGCCATAAAAAGACTCACTAAAAGATATGAAAGCATTATGGAACACTGAAATGCTAAATCACATGCGTTTAATATATACTTCATAGAAGTATCTCAATTCCATCTAGGCATCTTTCATTCTAGATCTTAAAAAAAAATCAACAGGTACAAATGACACACAGACATTTAGTGTAAAAGGACAAGACACAGTCTTTGTTCTTGGCCATGTAGTAAAATTTGTGGTGTTACCTGAGGCTGAATTTAAATACATGAGTTTGGAAAATAAGCCCTTAGTATGATTAATCTTATCACATTTTCACAGCGCTGTATTATGACATATTTCGAGTAATTTTCTTAATCAGAAAACTCTACACTCTATTGTGAGAAATCTAACCTATGGGCACAGCCAAGCCCATAACCATTCAACTAAATCAGGGTCTAATCAAAAGCAAATAAAACAACTTCAATAGATTCACAACGCACAAAAGTCAATGCATATATCCAAAAGAGTGTTTCATACTGGGTACCCAGCAAATAATATTGAGGTGAGATTTGGTAACGTATTTGTGTACGTAACCATGTATCACATAAGCACAGAAATTATGGGCCAACTTGCATAGCTTAATTTAAGTCCAGAACCAAATACACAAATCTTTTTATTATCCACAGACAGGCTTATAGATTTATATAAGTCTATAATTGGCTTTAACACTGGATTTGACATTAAATCTGAAATCTGTCAGAATCTCCGTTATGAGACATACACAAGCTCGAGTGTAATAGAGCAGTGAGGGAAGCTGCCAGGACTCCACATATCTAGCTGGACTTGGATACTCTCCAATTACACCAAAAGCTGTTTTGTCAATGCAAGAAGAATAAATCAGAGAAGATGTATTTCACCTTTTCGAAAGCCAAGCAATCAGCTCATCCATCATCTTCCATCAGTGAGAACTCTGGTAAATAGAAGCAGAATAGGAGTCGATAAAATATGCTTAAATACCACCCAGGCCTTTCCTTGCTGTGCTTTTAATTTGGTAAATAAATGCCTTCCGTTGGGCACGCACCCTAGAGTCTTCGCCATGACGTAGATTAAGTGCTCTGTTAGCACTGCATTGCCGAATGGATCTCAGAGGTATAGCTAACTATAATGGCCTTGAAACACTCAGCCTAAATCTCCCTGCTGCTTAATTTCAAACATTAAAAGGTGCATGTGGGGGTAAGAAAACTCTGGAGTTAAAAATATAACCCATATTATGCCTTTATTTAATCTGTTAACTACACAAACAAGAAGTGTGTGTCTTACAGGCAAGAAGCAAAAGTGAAATAATATCCGAGAAATCTACTAGAATATATTGTTAATTAAATTGAGTTTAGCCCCAAAAGGCACATTCTATCTCTTTTTTGAGGCTTAATTAAGAATAATATCGAGGGCAAAAAAAATCACCATGAAATTACCATGTATGAATTAAGCAGTATGGGGAAGAAAAGGGGCTTTCTGTTGCAAGAGTTTTTACATGACTGTGACGATTTTTCATTTTGGTCATCTCTTTATTGATTTGTTTTTAAAGTAACGCATACTAGATGGTGAATATTTAATAAGGTTTTATTATGTTGATATAAAATCTAGTACACTATCCATAAAACAAAGTAAAAAAAGAGGAGAAAGGATGCACAAAGACTTGATTTTCAAAAGTGCTCAGCATCTATAGTCGTAACTTAATTTCAGAAGAACAAATCAGCCAAGAGCCTGGTAATGAACAACCAGAATTCCAAATATTTAGGCTGGTAAATGAAATCCTAGTTGCTGTGAATAGGAAGTCTATTCAGATTTTGGTTGACTGAACTGTAAAAACGTTTGCATGTGTGGCTCTTGATTTTTTTCAGATTATGTTTTCCAGTTAGGCAAATGCAGGATTTTTGTAAGATGAAGGACTGGTGTTATTTGCCATCTCTGAGTGACTGGTGACCAGAACAGTGCTGCGCTCCCTCCACTGCCAGGACAATAAACGTAGTGGTGAGCTTCCTTTAGATCACACTAGAAGCCATCAGTGACACTAGAGTAAGAAGAAGCAGAGAAGCCCAGAAATTAAAATGGAAAATGGTAAAGAGAAAATTGACTTTAACCTCTATCAACCAGAACAAAACAGCACTACAGACTCGCAAGTGAAATGATTTCTTTGAATAAAGAAAGGATGGTAAAGGAGGAAGAATTTATTTCTATTTAAACTCAAATTCAGTAAGCGTAAGTAAAGGGGAGATGCTGACAAGTGAAAGCATCTCTCAATAGATGCATGTGATTCTCATGTAAAGTTGCACTTCAGAAGTACGGGCCATCACGTAAAGAAGTCAACACACGGTGACGATACGTACATAGCCAATGAGGGATTTTCACAGTGAATTTGCAGATTTTGATGGACACCTAATGGGCTTTTAACACCAATTTATTCCGATATAGGGCTTAGCAAAGCTGCCAGACATAGGCTATTTGTAGAATCTCATTTCCTGCCATTTAAACGTCCTTTACTCTTTTTCACTAATGTTTGCCTCTAATCCATGTCTGGCATAATACTGGATTATTAATCACAATGCCTGAAGTCCGTGCAAAGGCTATTGAATGCCAGAACGCACCACAGTGCACGCTCAAGAAGGAAGGCTAAGAAGAGGTTAGATACCTTGAGTGCCACAGGTACAGGGCTCATACTACTGCAAGAACACTAAACCAATTTGTATAGAGGAGGACAGAACACACTATTTTACTTTGTCTCTGGACACAAAGTCCATTATCTACGCCACTTCTTCAATTAAGCCTTTTACATAGGTGAGGAGTAACCTTTTGAATTTGGTTGCAAAGACTGGGCATAAGAGCAGATCAAGCCCCTATTTTCTCCTCGTATTAAACAGCGTAACTACAACCTACTCCTAGGGTAGAAAGAATTTTACTTGCAAAATTACATTCTATTTGTCACAGGGTGGAGGTGGTAATTCATTGTGGGGTTTACTATTGGCCAATAGGACTACATGCCCTAGGAGAGTGTATAAGCATTTATGCATCAGCGAAGAGCATTTCGCGCAGCACAAGACAGAATGCCAACGAAATAGGCCAAAGGAGGAAACAAACAGCAACGCTATCAAGACAGGGCTTTATCTAAGGGGTGTCTACAGTTGATTAGCATCACCCGCCACAGTGTAAGAGTTCTTGCCATCCTCCTCCCTACCACACTGCAGCTGCTTCTGGCCCTGCCAAGCAATGAGATGAAAGATTTCTTTCTGGAATTGCATAACCAAAATGCAGAAGTGTCTTTGAAAACACACAACTGCCTAGTTTCTTTATATTGCTGGCAGATTTCATACATAAATTAGCCAATGTTATGGATGCTTGAAGAATAACTTCTTTTTATTCCCCACATGCTCTCCTATTATGCTTAGTAATGCACTACACAAAACACATGCATTGTCAAGCACCATAGGGAAAAGTAATGAAAGTATCAGTAGGGAAGTAGCGAAATGAGAAAAAAAGTGTTCAGCAATCTTTAATGAGGTCCTTCTGGTCTCTAGCCAAAGCTTCCAAGAGCAAGGCAGCAAAATCCCATATAATTTTTTTTAAAAAGTTAAAAACCCTCAAATATAAACTTGATCAAACCTAATTTTTTTAAGGTAACAATAATCCCAGTCTCCTGGCTGAGTAAACTGTACCTTGATAACCTTGCCCACCAAGCTACTGAGCAGACAATTACTCTGGTTTTCAAAGGACAAGTTAGAAGAATAGCTGAGGGTATAAAACCTGATTTAGAAGATCAGGTCAAAAAAAAAAAAAAAAAAAATCTAAGACGCACCCCTGTGTCTTGAGTCACTGGGGGCCAGTGACTGTAAAGTGCACATTAGTTTGCTGGGTAATTTCTGTCTGAAAATGCTAGTTTGTTGAAGCTGCAACTGTTGAGTCAGGAATTTGCTCTTCTTTCCCCTTGCCCGTTAGACCTGTTCCATATTATATGGTTAATAAAATATGAATTGAACAAGACAAGGAGGAGGCCGTTCCAGGTGAGGCAAGTAGGAGACATCTACTCCACAGTGCAAGGCAGTATCCCAACCCCTGAACTTCTCACTGCGTTGCAGTGACCATGCTGCTTTTTGTGCTATTGGTTTGTAATACAATCTCAGACAGAGCCCTCCAGACAATGCTGTGATCCGGCCAAATGCTGGGTAGTTCAGGCCAAGCAAAAGAGAGCAGGTGCAGTTACCAAGTAATTCTTGCACTTAAACCAGGATTCATTGCTTCCTATTCTACAAGGCAAATATCCCTCACAAAACACATAGACTTGATTCAGCAATACAGGCTCAGCATCTGCACATGTAGTTGGATGACAGAGGTTTCTTTCCCTCCCTCCACACCTCCTCTCCTGATGCTCCCTTGAACCAGCCCTCCTCTCCTGCTGTTCCACAGAACCTTCCTCTTTTGCCTTCCGTTTGTTCTTCCATTACCTAAAACTCCTGTTCTTCCCCCTCTTACTTGTCCCCTGGAAAGCAGTCACACTCACAGTACTTTTTATCTTTTTTTAAAAGCAATATATTTTTTTATCTCCTTCTTTGTAGTGATATAAACAGGAAAAGCTAAACAGGGGTGCTCTTAGGAGAATTCAGATGGTCTGGCCCAGTTTGTTTCCTAAAAGTCAGATTTTATGGGAACTATATTATCACTGTGAAATATCACCTCCCGGTGATGATACAGCAGGTAATAAACGCGCTCCTACTGCCAGGATAACAGTTGGGAGCTATTAAGGAACAGGGGACATAGAAAGGATCGGAGTGCAAGAGGAAAAAAGCATGCAAGAATTGCTGTCTTTTAGTATTTATTAGTACAAAATCGAGGCACATAAAGGCATTTTTCAAACTTCATAAAACTTCTGGCAACCTCTGATGCATCTGGAATTACACAATCCACAGTTCCGTGAAACTGCTGCCAGTAACAGGTACGGTCTGCGAGAGCAGCTGTGCCCCTTCAGGCAGCGAGATCGGTAAGCAAACTCTGGGCGTACGGGGCAGCGCCGTACCCACAGCCCGAGACGGCTTCTGAACGGACCCACACAGCCACCGAGCGTGAGCAAGAGAAGAGAAATACCAGACAGGAAAATGAATGCAATGTCATGAAGAGGAGCAGCTGATGGCGGCGTAGCTTGCTAGCGCCGCCTCCTCACATGCTCCTCTTCGGAGCGCCAGGTACCACAAAATCTACAGAGTCCCTGTTCAAAGCTGCTTTTTTTTTTTTTAAAGGACGCATTGAAATCTCCTGGCCTTACTTTTCCCAATATCAAGAGCCCCCAAGCGTAACGAGTCAGAACTTTATTATACCAGGATTAGGAGAAAAGGCCAACACAATGCTCAGCTTCTGTATCTACATCTGAATCTATCCCCTAGGGTAATAGTTTTCCTAGAGTCCACATGCTTGATTAAAATTTTGAAACCTGACATTTAATGCTGGATGAAAAGCTGAATTCTCTTCCCTGAATAAAAGAGTTTCTTAAAAGGAAACAACTAATTTGAAATTATATTTTATTCTCTTGCACATAAAACTGTTACAGGTTTTCAAGTGGCTTCTGATAGCTGCTGCTTACATATCAAGAGAATTTCTCACCATTTTATACTGGTCTCCTTTCCAAGACAAGAACAGTTATTCTGCTTGCAGCACACAAAAATTTGTTTTAATGGTTTTGCCATCTTTTTTCCTTATTACATTCCTTTTCTAAATATCAATGTTGTAAATACTTTTCTACACCTCTTACTAACTCTTCTTGGATTTCATGGGCCATTTCAAGTCCCTGTCAGCTGGTTTACAAGCGATGTCTTCACATGTATGCCAAAGGACTTACAAAGAAACCAGATTATCCCGCCTGTGGAATGGCAACACCTGTCAGAAGGACAGCGCGGACCTGCTGAGTTAGGAAGTATCTTTTTTTCAAGCTGGCACACTTACACTTCTGCTGGTTGCGCTGTGGGATGACCACGTTTAGCGGAAGCACAGAACAGACAGTTTAGGTCTTCTTAGCACAGTTCAGAGTTCATTTACCAATGCTTTCAGTGCTCGGTTGGCAAACGCAAAGTATGACCTGGTCGGAAATTATATTCTCTTTAGCTTAGACACATTACCAGGTATATCAGACTACAGATTTGTTTTCATCTCCGCATGCTTTTCCTTATTTTATGTTGTCCTATTACTTATGACTGGGTAAAAGCGTTATATCTTTATTTTAAAGACATTGCACTATTAACCGGAGAAAAGCTAAACTCAAGAATTAGAAGGCTAAATTCCATTATTGAAAGCTCTCAGCTACATGCACAGATCACCCTCTGCTTGGTACCAGCTTTACGTTGACCTTACATCTGAAAAACACCAAAACGCAACAAACCAACTCCACATATTATCAGTAACACTCCCTAATGTATTACAGTTACTGTGAACTTACTTAAATTGCACTTTGTTTATAGTTGATGAAAAATTAACATTTTCCTGTGTTTAAAAAGAACCCTGCACCTTGAAGACTCTCTATCACTCAGCATATTTTATCCAGCCCCAAAAATCACCAAAGCCTTTGCAGTTTTCTTGGAAACGCAAAGCATTGATCTCCTACTATTAAAAGTTTATTCCGACAAAAAATGTGCCCAGTTCCTAGCATTTTATCATCAGCCTGGTATTCATGGGAATAAAGTATCCGCAGACAGCAAATTCTCAGACATTTCACATTTGAACAAAACTTCAAGATTTCATTTCTTTTCCTAATCCCATACACGGCAATCAATTATGTAATTTATTCCACAATTAACTACAACCCCTCCCCACCCCTGCTCGTACTTGTGCTGTGAAAATGGCTCCTATGAACTGTAAAGAGTACAGAACAATTGAAGATTAGCTCATAATACTTCACATATTTGAAGGTTTGGAAAATACTGAATTACAAGGTATCGTGTGTGTATGTCCCATTTAGTATACTCAACTTCCAACAGAGAAAATGAGCAACAAAGTTTAGCCTAGCACTGAAAGTTGCTAAAATGATAATTACGTGAAATAAAAATCCTACTTACTCTCAAAGGAATATACGATTCAGCCACATTTGTCTGTATTGGGAAAAATATTGAATGGTGTACTCCTATTTCCAGAACACACTCGTATCGGTAGGTATGCAGCTTGAGTGAAGACAGCACTTTTTGTTCAGTACAGTAGTTCCCAGTTGCTCCACCTTAGCCTATGGAGACTTTCTGTAGCAGGATGCTATGATTATAGCCTTTTCATCCTATTTAACTATCGAGTCTGCCTCCAGGCAAGCAGTGCTCACATCTGTATCTTCCGTAATGAGGTCACCTGACTCTTAGGTTTCAGAAAGACCTATAAAGGCTACTGAATAACAATTACCAGAATAATGACTATGAGTTACTAGTTCACACCACCAAAAAAAAAATAATCATATTTTGGGAAAGCCAAATGACTCCCTGAATGGTTTTGACTAATGACACTGTAATTTACTGTAACCTCTAAGTTTACCATTTTATTCCATTCGTGTGTTTCCAAATTACACCAGAATTGCATTGTTTGCACTTTTAATCTTGTAAAAACTCTCTGGCAGCCATACACATTCCATGGGGGAGGTTTCCTAATTTATGTAAAGTATTACAGAAAATGATCTATATGACAGTTTGGTATAAAATGCTAAATACAAGTCATTACTCACTGAATATAATTTGAGAATATTGTGTCAGGGGAGACATTAGATTACAGAGGATAAAAAGTAGGAATAGGTATTCACATATTTACTCATATTTGCATAATCAACTGAAGGAGATAGTGCATGTTCTCTTGGGCCCAACTAGCGTACAATGAACTGAACAATAGTTTGGAAACTTCCCATTATTTTTCACACTATTGACACAATGCTTTTTCTTTTTTTTTTTTTTTATNCTAGTTCTTATCCCAGAAATAAGTGCACTCCAAGGTTCTGTTGTTGCTTGCAAAAGATATGGTATAAACTGGCTAGTGACTAAGGAGATGTAAAGTAATTTTGGTAGCCAGCATGATTAAACAGTTTCTTTCTTGCTTGCTTGAATTCTGGAATTGCAGGATTTGCCGCTTATTCTCTGTCATGGAGAAAGGGTGCCCCACACCTGCCTCCTTTCAAGCAATAGAAGAAAGGTAGCAATACAATAAAACTAAACCATTTATTTATACATGGCTATCCATGAAATTCATGGCTGCTTCTGTGCTATGACACAAAAGCCAGGGACTTTTGCTAAAGTGGTTAGTGAGCATATCTGAATAGTATGCCTCTACCAGCTGGATACTTCATCATCCTCCTCTTCAAGTAGGAGCAATTTATTTTATACTTCAGAACATGATACTCAAAATTACAATTGTCCCACTGAAAATTATTCCCTTTTTTCCCCCCCAGACTAACATACCAGCTAAACCACATTACAAACCAATTATATTCAACAGCTGCATAGCTGGATTTACACTACTGAACATGAGCATTTAACCTAGACAGTAGTTAATGAGGGATCTGGAAATGGCATCCACACATCAGCAACTTTGGAGCAATTTCTGCAGAATTAATGACCTGTCAGAACTTCATGAACACAGAGAAAGCTATTCTCTCCAGTTCTGTTTACCAGCCAAAAAGAACTACGTGGCTCCCTGTCCCTCCACTCTTCCCTAATTCTCCTTATGCTTGTTTCAGCTTCCATAGCCTGAAGGTTTTAGCTTCCCATGGCGTTTGTGTACTCAGAACTCTTTTGTTTTAATGATTCTATCTCCTGTTGTGCCCTCTGTTGCAGCATACTTTCAAATATCTTCCAGAAAAGGAGGGCTGGTAGAGCTGACGATGTTTTATCTTTCTTGGTTCCTTCTGTTTCTGATGATGCCAGATACACACTAACACGATCTCAGACAGATAAGCAGCTCAGTACTTCCAGTGCTCTAATAAGCAAGTTTAGTTGAAGCTGCAGTGCTCTTACTGTGGCACATTACTGTTCCCTGCATCTCCATTTTTCTCCCCAAATTTAGGACTACATTGGTCAATATGTAATTGGGGCAGGGACGGTCTAAGGGAGCCATGTGTACATCCCCCTGTTTTTATGACAGCAGGATCCCTCTGCAATGCATTAAGAATGATTTACAAGGGAGAACTAAATCCTCTGTGCAACTGTAATCATGCTTCGCTACGTCCATGTATTCTCAGATATCTATTTCCTACTGTTTGATAGGACAGCGTATATCTATCTGGCAGAAAGGGATCCTCGTTCCACTCATGTGCTTCTTCCTGGGCAAATCAATCATTTAACAAAACACTGAACTTTGTCATCATAATGCCAATTGTAGATTTCATTAAAAAATCACACAGTTCATCTTGCGAATCTAATGGCCAGACTGCAATTGCAGAAAAAGAACCAACCTCCTAAGGGTGAAAAATATGGCTTTATTATCCTCCCATGGCTATTTAAGTAAGGGATTCTAAGTCCACTTTAAATCCACTTAAAGGAAATAAGCATTCCATTCATAATGTGTAAACTGCTAATCCAACATGAAATGCTTAGGCAAGAGTATCATTGATTTTCCAAAGAACCAGGATTTTGTTGGGAAAAAGCCGCAAACCCCATCCACTACCGAAATGTCTCAGAGAAACACCAACAATCATAGGCTTCTTCTCCAAACCTGTTTGGTGACACACACCACCTCAAGAGGAAGTTTAGGAGCAACTTTTCCTTAACTTTTCACTCTACTGAGTGATTGAATCACTTCCAGTATCATTTCCAATACATAATCAACCTTTTTGGTCCAGTTGTTGCTAAGAAATTAATGAGGCAGACCCCCAGCTGAATGATTCTCCTATGCAATTCAAACATGAACCTCCCTTAACATAACATCTCTCAAGATTTTCATTTGTAATTTAAACAAAATACACTTTAAAGTGTCAAATTGAGAATGTTGGCAAAGCGTGTGTGTATATGTGGAATGCTGGTAAAGGGTGTATCTCTCATTTTTAAAAAGTTGCACACAATCTGACCAACCTCTTTGCTTCAGCACTTGTCACACACATACTAGTATAAAAAGTCAGAAGACGGATTTACAAGCTTGCAGTGATATACCCCTTGATAATCCAAGTTTGAAGCCTTATGACAACATTTGCATATAAATAGATTCTTTGCTGTAGAATACAGGGCGCTCTGCTTTCCCCAAGACAAACCTCTCCGAACGCTCTGGAGCCATCCTGCTGCTCTCTGTCACATAGGACGTGCTGTAGCTACACTTGCAGTTTCTTGCTAGCATGCATACGTTTAAACATAAAACATTATCCACAGTAGTAAGTGTCATTTGCAATACTGACTTTATTATTATTTTTAAAATCCATATGTCTGGAGGATGATGTACTGACAAGTGGGTGTTTTTTTATACTTAGGTCACGTTTCACACTACTTCACAGATAACTGTGATTTAAACTTCAGCCTGGTGAACTGCCTTGAATTACCCTTTCACTTTTTAAAATAAGGAGGTTGCAGAGGGTTAAAAGCTACAGAGTTTTCGACATCTACAAAGCCCACAAACACGCAGTTTAACGGAGTGTTTCTTGGGTAGGTGGCTGAGCATACTGAGGAAGTGCAGATGGTGTCTGGTGAATAGTGCAAATTCAGATATCTGTGAGCCAAAAAAGACACAACCTGAATTTCATTTATATTTTCACTGATCCCATTGGGCTTCTCTGTCTATGAAAAACACTGGGACAGAAAGTCTTCAATTTTTCTTGGTCCAGCATTGCATATAGGACAATACTGCTGCACAGCTGCTGATCTCAGGAAGACTCAACATGCAACCTCATGAATCTTGAGATTTTCAATATGCAAAAGTATGCAAGGACAAGACTGGGCTGGCCACGGGCAGTTTGCAATAATGCATTCTCCACTATTTTTTCCAATGCTGCCCAGATAATCTAGACGTGTTCTGTACAGCATTTTAACAAGTTTAAAAAAGTGGTCACTTAACTGAGCTTACTTAAATTTTAAAATGAACAATCCAGCCTGCATGACAATTTATCTGCATTTACTTATGTGCAGACAGGGAAGGCACATTTTGAAGTATTTATGAGTAACAGGACTGGACAGCCAGGCTATCCCACGTCTAACATGAAGCTCACTAACTGCATAACTAAGAGCTCCAGAACAATATTCATGAGCTGCAAGTCTTCTGCTACAGAAAGACAGAAAAGACAGTGTACAGTGATATAGTTTTAGTAGGCTAATTAGTAATTGTTTTCATAATGCTACTTATGTTTCAACTTATCCCTTCATGAAATCATCATTTTAATAACCTCTAATTAAGATTATTTATTTGTAAGTACATACCATAATCTTTTTAAAAGCCCTGTATAAACGTCTTCAAAAGCATGTGTACCAAGACGTACCATGTGACTGAAGAATTATTACTTAGAGCTTTTTGGAGTTTCACTGTTTTGACGGTGTAATGCGCTTCTCTTGTTCATGTCCATGAATCACTTCAAATACTGCCTTACAACAAACAGAACAAATTCAAGGACAGAAACCCAGGATTTCACTCAGAATTAACCCTTTGCTTTTGCATTTTGTTCATGGACATAGAACTCTCTGTACACCTGTTAGGTAGAAAACAAGGAAACAAAAAGTGTTTGTTCTGAGCCAGTTACTGAAATTAGTCAATGAAGTATATAAAAAACCCACATAAAACTACATGTGAAGCAGAACTTTACCTATGAATAACCACAGCATTGTTCTATGAGACATCACAAAACTTCTTTAAATTAAAGTTACTTCAGTTCAGATTTATTTTGACCTTCTACGAATTTATTTAAGTACTCAACTGATTCACGGTGGTGCAAAGAAACACAGTGAGTTGTGTGACTGTGGGTAGAATCTGCTTTTAGCTCCTTGTTTTAAGACCTGTTTGCTAACTTTTCCCATATTGTCACTATACATAAGTGAGGAAAGAATATGGGACTGTCATTAAGCACTGTATATTTTTCCCAATATACCAGAATTACAGTAAATACCCAGGCTAAATAACAGTATACCAGCAGCAGACTGTTACACACACACACACAATGCATTACTGGTACAAGTTTAACATCTCAACATCTCTCAAGCATTGACTGTAGCATGGGAGGCAACACACCGAGGTGAACGATCATCGGCACATTGAGAGACTACTTGAAAAAATTCTTGAATGAATAGCACTTCCTTAAAAAAGAAAGAAAAGGAACAAACAAACAAAATAACCCAAGCACAAGCTACCTGCAGTGTACACCCGTGTTTCCTTTCTGGAACTACAGCATGTGGCTTGAATCACTCACAGACTGAATAGAAATTATTTTCAGATGCCTTACATCTACATAGGTTTCCCTGTCATTCTTGTCCTGTCCTTTTTCAAGCCCAGATTTATGCACTGCTTTTTCCATCCCTTACCAGTCTTTTGTAATAAAAAATAAACTTAAAAAAGAAGTGCTACTTTGAGTAGTGTAGAGCTCCTTACAGAAATCTATGCCTACCTGCACTAAGGTGATCATTCCTACCATGTTTGAGAGAATTGGATGCAACTTCTTTGGTTTTGTTTTACGTGGAATAGCCACTGTCCACACACCAGAAAGGTTTCACACAGCCTCAGCTGGGATGACATTCAGAGCTCATGGCAAGTCCAGCCACCAGATGGGGGATTAAAGTAATTGTTCAAATCCAGTTTTGAGTGTCTGGCTTTCAGACACAGTATCAGCTGCTTAAGATTTGGGGATTTCACTGTGATGAAATCAGCACGTGAAGCAGTTAAAGGAAAAGCAATAGCTCTATCATTTTGTAAATGAAAAACACAGACCTGAACTAATTTCTCTAACATCAGTACTGTAAGAGTATTGTTTTGTAGGAGTTTTTTGGAATTAAAATTGCATTTCCACTCTTATGTCTGTTAGTTTACAGCTCTAGGAATGCTTTACCCAGGTTCTTCCCGTTTCATTCAACTGCAGCAGATGAGGTATATACGTGCAGGTCCCTCATACACACAGAAGTTTTTCACTAGTCTTTGTCCCAGTGAACTCACAAGACAGTACTGCAATCATTCTCCAACAGTAATGTACACATTACAGGTTAGGTAAGATACACAACCCAAAAAAGGCAGTACTGCTAAACCCATTATGGATACATGGAACCCAGTGAGCTGGGGAATATTGACAATTGTCCCAAATGCAAGCTTGGTTACAATGGCTAGTTGAGACTGCTGGCCTAGGACTGGAATTAAAACTTTTCATTTTAATTCTATTTCCAGCTTCTTTACTGTCATAGGCAAATATGTTCCTAACTACACCTCCTCTCTCGCTTCTGCTTCCGTCCTCTTCCATACTTTGGCAAGCTGATGAGCAAGTCTGTTTTCAAGCTTCCAAAGGATTAAACACCATTTCAGGTTTCAGAGAAAATTTTCAGAGAAAGTTTGAAATGTTTTGTGCTTTCAAATTGGAAAACAAGCAAAGAACTTAAACTTGTTTTCCCTTTTTGTAAACAAACTGCCTAGAAAAGTCAGCTTAGGAGAAGTTCTGCTAATTAAAGAGTTAAATTTTAGTTTCCTACACTAATATATTTAGTATTCTTTGGAAAGTCAATAGTAGAGAACGCAAGTAATATCATGCCTGTTTCCACCCAGAGCCACTTGGTTATTGTAATGCATTCAGAGTAGAGATTTAATTGCATCTTTCACAAAACATATTAGGCTTTACTTTAACATTATTATTATTGTTGCAAGAAATTGAGTAGTATTTGAGCTTTTTTCCAGCATAGGAAAGATTTAATATTTGGTAAATTTTCTAAATACTTTAACATCCAGATTAAAATTAGTTCAGGAGGAAATGTTGGCAGGACAACATACTTGCAAGGAAGAATTTCTAACTCTAATGAACTGCATTTGAAAATATTTCTGGCTCTCAATATTGGACATTTTCAAGAGCCTTATTACATTTTCCAGACTGGTAGAAGCATAAATTCTGTGAAACAACCAATGGACTATCAAACTTAATTCACAGCCAAGAAACGAAAGTATCTCAAGCTACTTCATGTGCTCTGGTGGCTTGGGGATTTTTGTTGTTGTTTTGGTTTGGGTTTTTTTTTTTTTTTTCCACATGGACTATACCCATTTGCCTGTTATTTACGGGCAGCAAAAAAACCAAGATTAAAAGAATGTTCTGTTCTTTTCCTTATAAGCAACACTCTGAACAGCAACAAATACACATCAAAGTTTCAGTGAAATGACTCTTCTTCATATTCTAATGACTGTCTAACTTTAACCATGCAGTAATTTAACCATTTAACCATGCAATTTCCAGACAACCGTATTGAAAAGGCATCATGTATTTTAAAAGAGTTTGACAGGAAAGTTAGTTAAGTGTTGTATGAAAGACTGATTGTAAATTAAGAATTTAAAAGTATTCAACAGCTCCAAGAAGAGTTCTGTTCTCTGTTACTATAAATTACCTTGTTTTTCTTTATCTTAATGTAACCATATGCCATGGGATAGTAACCGACATTTAAGCCTTCTCTTCAAATCTCTGTTTACGATTACAGCATACAGAGTTAACACTGAACACTTAGCACAGTAAAACACACATTTTTGCATTTTGTTAAGAGGTCTAGGACAGAAGCCTCAGGGTGATTTCATGACAAGAACATAGTTCAGAAGGAGTTCATAATTACTGTACAGAGGACATGTGGAGAGAGAAATTCAACCGTCAGTCCACTAGAAGGTTACAGTTACGTACTGCAGGGAGAGAACACCAGTCACTAGAAAGGCTCTTCCAGCCTTCCAGAGCTCTAAAGCTTAAGCCCTTTAAAGGCACATCTGAAACACGACTTTATAAGATCCACATATGAGGATTATGCAAAATCTGCAAAGATTAAAAAGGGATACTCAGAGCAAAGGGAATCAGAGTCAAAGCAGAAATAGAAAAAAGCTCATGAACTACTTGTTCCCAGATACTTCTCCAGTCAAGATCTTTCCTCCAGGAAAAGATTTTCTGAGTGTGCTTAACCAGTGCTTCATGAAGTAAAGTACAAGAACTATTAAACTACATGAAAGAAGGTGGCAAACTATGCTTACCTTGAGATATCAGAGAAAACCCAAAGCTTTTCAAAATAGCACCAACCGCCAATTACTAGTATTTGTTAAAGCCTGTATCACTGCTTCTACACTGCCACTGTTGCTTTTTCTAACCACTTCCAATTAATATATCGGCACTATCTTGCACTACAATTATGTGTCCATTTTATTATGTAGGCTTAGTTTTTTGTATCTTCAAAGGATGGGATGAGCACTACCCGTTAGCTCTCAGGAGGTAAGGGAAGTTAGCTACAAATCAGAAAAAATACCACATGCAAAGGAAGACCATCTGGGTATACTGTTTTACAAGCATCGTGTTTTAGATTTCTGACACCGTTTTAGATAAAATTTAAAAGTCCATTCTGCTACTCCATGACTCTTATGCTTACCAGTGTTTCAAAAATGTCAACAGAAAAATAAAAAAATATTATTTTATTTCACAAGAACTCAGATTCTTTTACTATTTCATTACAATATAAGTACAGGCACTGTCACTGCAGTGTCGAGCAGACAATCTTAATGTCTTACGTTAGTTTCATACAGTTGTCCTCCTTGGTATGTGATACAGAAAGAATGCATGACTGCTGCTGTGCACTGTTATGACATGAGTTGAAAAAACAATTTCCATTAATCTGAAGTGATTAAATTTTGCGTCTGTCTGCCGCACACCACAGAAGAATGTATAATGTGCCTGAAGTTTCTATAACATCCTTTAATAAACCTGCGCTCCGTTCACTTTGTTTTAATGGTGCTGTAAAAGTTCACGTATACCCAGGCAGTGTTTTCCCAAGTAACTGAAATTTAATAGATAAAAATTCCCTTTGGATGAATGTGGAATATTCAAGTCAAGTCAAGTACATACTTGACTTAACAGGCTGCCACTGTTAGAAATGCAGATACAAAGACAGGACAATCTTCCGGGCTAGCAATGACTAGAAGCCAACAGACGCTGTACTACGCAAGACAAATTGAAGAACATGGGCACAGTCGGTGTTCCGAAAGAATGCGAACAGCGACACATCCGCCTAGGCAGTAATTCTAGCCAAGCACAAAACCACATACCATGCCTTCCCAGCATGGATTTAAGAAATAATTCATAAAAAGCCTTTAAAAAAAAAAAAGAAGAAAACAAAAACCAGGGGTTTGACAAACTTCTTGATTTGTTGATTTTCTAATTAAAAGCCCACACAAAAGCTCTTAAAGGAGAAAAAGATGAGTTTGATGACCTAAGTACAAACTGATCCGCCATTTTTCCCCTTAAGAATGCATTTGAATCCTAGTAGTGTTAAAGCCTGACAATAAAGGATTGATAAGGACAGAAAGGAACATCGCCCTCCCTCCTTAATCCCTCCATAAAGATTTAGCTTGTCATATCACAGCAAGGCTGGATGATCTCAGACGGTCAAGCCCCCACTTGCCAGCTCAGCCAGAATAACAACTGATTGTGTTACACACCCTGAAAAGACCGAAACTGGGAAACGCCACTTTCATTTGTGTGGTCTGTGAGAGACTTTGTCATTCACTATGCACAGCGCTACCATGGGCCAATTATCACTCTTGTCCTATTTTAAGTCATTATCTACCTAAAAATATGACATTATCCAGCTTTAATGACACCAAAAACATTACAGGAATAAAAAAAAAAACCTTAATCTGCGCCCACCCCCAAAACTCCCAACCAACCCCTCTCTCGCCCCCCCCAAAACCCCTACAACCCATCAACCCAAAGAAACCCCTCAAAAAAACTTTCTTCCTTATTATTTAGCTTGGCAATACCTGATAACATTTCTAACTTTTAAGTTTATATACAACTGATGAAGCTGAACACCCTATATTTAACTTGTAAGTATGAATGAAAACCAACACAAGGTCATCTCCACTGAGGTCCCCATCCATTCTTGTTAGCTTAAACAACAGCAATTCCACACCTGCATACTCATGACTTCTTACTTAAAACACTAAATTAAGATTTAATACTTCTTGCAGTGAAGATGCATATACTGGACTAAAGAGAAAATAGACGCAGTCCTGCCTCCTCTGCAAGGTCAGGTCATATGGAAAAACTCCTCTCTCAGGGAAGCAGCTTTTACAGCAAGTCCTCAAATGCCCTTCAGAGAAAAGATGGAGGATTAGTTGGAGGAATATGTTACATGTTCATATAGTAATCCATGTTAAGGGTGACATTAAACACATAGGCTTCTGTTTACGTTAGGTTCTGTTTACTCTCATCAGAAGTCTTCGCAAATACTAAACACACAATTTAAAAACAACCTGCCAGCTATGGGAAGGAAAAAAAGCAGACAGGGATAAAGATGAGTTGAAGACATAGATCTTCACTTCTAAGTGCTAATGCAACACATGTATTAGACGCTTACATTCAGCTTGTGCTGTACTTCTCATGCCAACAGCGCAGACAAATGAAGATACAAGCAAACAATGTAGTCTCTTTCCAATGGAAGGAAGCAAGTTTTCTTAAAAAGGAAGATTTCAGTTGAATATGAGGAAAAACTTTCTTGACAGTGAGATCTGAGGCTGTGGAAGCTTCTCTAGGGAAAAGTGGTGGGAACATGCCCTGAGAGATTTGTAACTAGTCTAGAAACGTTGGAAAGTGTTCTGCAGGGAGCAATCCTGCACTGACAGACAGCATGAATTAAGGTGAATTACAGGTGGGGCCTAAAACTACTACTTTCCTGCTAAAAATTATGTGTATGTACACACACAATTGCATGTCTTGAGGAAGGATCACCTAAGGCAGACAGGAAGTGATGCAAGCTTTACGAAATTCACATCATTCATATTCATTACCATAACAACAATGAATAATACTGAACCCGCTTCTCCAAAAACATCCAGTTAGGAAAGGTCAGCAATGAAAGTGAGTACACAGGTAGAACTGTGGCATCGTTACTACTTCAAGAGCAGAGACACAATAGAAAAAGTTTTGCATCCACTCTTGCATCTGTCTCGTTTCCTAGTACAAAAAAGATCAGCACTGTAATTTTTTCAAGGATTTTACTATTAAAGGCTAAAATATAGTCAAAGCATCAAATGACACCTCCACAAAATGTGCTTTTTCAGCCCCTAACACGGTTTAAAAATAAATTTTGCATCTGTTAGCATTCTATTCCTGCATAAAAGATAGCAGAAAAAATCCTTATAATTTTAAAGATAAAATATTCAATTGAAGATAATGCTATTGTATCAATACTAGATAACTTCGCAGAAGCTAAAGATTCAACATTGTAAACCCCTTTATGAGACTTTAGTACTTAGAAATGAAATTGTACATGGGCAAGTGTAGATTGCTTTGATTTAGAAAATTGTTGCCATTAAACAGTTTACAAAGAGCCTAGTGTTTCAGCATCATTATCCCCAATGTGTCAAAGTAAGCGGTTTCACAATATTTAAAGCACTCCCAACTTCCTCATAAATAACATTTATATTCCAAGGCTGCTATTCAGTATATCAAGAAATATCATTTACATTCCTCTGTAGTTACATAGCATGATTACCTGAACAGATATACCTTTACCTGATATAAATAATGAGAAAACAGAAGGTCGTGGCTGTTTAAAAGGTTTAATAACTAAGATAGTATTGAGCATTGTACTCAAGTTTGCTTACGTTTCAGAAGCACAGCAAAATATCTCAACATACGTGAACTGAGAAAATGTTCAAGTCCTTTGGTCACTGTCTTTGCAACTAATTCCTAGTTGTGTACATACGAGTATTACATACACCTCAAGGGATGGTCAATACCATGCGTCGTGTATTTTCTGCCTTTCCAGAATTGCAGCTGAGATTTGCTGCGTAAGAATTAAACCTGACACTTCCGTTAATTATATTACAGCTGAGCACTGTTTGCTGTCCAACCTAGTATCAAAAGATGCTTTTGGTTTCTGTACATCAAACTATTGAAGTTTCATTTGCCTGGATTGGCACACGTCTTGGAATTGCAGACTTGGATTTATCTGCGTTTATCCTTCAACTTTGCCATCATCCACTTCCAATTTTATATTGTACTCTTTGGACAGCTGACATTCAGGTGACAATGTTGGGTAATCAATAGGCATACTGATAGATCATCAAAATGGCAGGTTACAGCATAGGATACACAGTGAATACAAGGTCCAACTCTTGAGAACCAGGATAGGAGAGAGGGGCAAGAGTATCACATCCACAACCAGCCAGTGACAGCTGCATCTGCATGCATTAGCCCCCTGACAAGAAGGAAGACGAAATCCCTGTTCCAAGACATCAGTGGCTGTCTGCAGTAGGTCTGTAGTAAAAATTGTCACACTACACCAGTGGCCTGATGATCCGGGAGAAAGAGAGAGGCAGAGAGACTTCAGTTACATTCCAATCACCGAAAAAGGCTTTGTTTGGAGCACACAGGTTACTAGACTCTTAAGTCAATGAACCAGACTTCACAAGTCCCTGTGTGCATGCAAGTACTCATTTCCATTTGTTCTCTGCCTCTAGACTGGACAATTTGCGTAGAAGCGGACACAGACAGAAAGGGGCTATCTGTTAGCTATAAATCGAGAGGCACCTTCAAGTAGACACTCATCTTCTCAATATAAGCAAATGAATACTACAAGAAGCAAACCAGATGGTTTAAGTAAACTGTTATTGCTAAGGAAATGGCTGCTTGCTGAGAAAATCTTGACACAGGTAAGACAAATTCCTCCAGAATGTATTAAGGAATCTAAATGCATCAAATAAGGATAGATGATCTGCTACCTAAGCTGTTTTACAGACCATTTCTCATGAGCTACGTTGCTGACCTGATAATTCACTTTCAAACGGTGACAAAGGGAAAGGAAAAGCACCATTGCAGACAACATAGAACAGGAAAGATGAGGAAATGCAGAGGCACATAATGTTATAAATACAAATGTAGATCTTTCCCAGAAGACTTCCAGGGGGAAAAACAACCAACCAACCAAAAAAACCCAACCAAACAACCAGAGGAGATTGCTTCATTGAGAAGGCACAAAACCAGCCGCTCCCTTACCCACCAGCATGTTAAAGACACTAATGATGTGAAATGAGCAAAATGCATAGCTGGAGTTGCTGCACTCTGGTGGTCCTCCGAGCCAAAGGAACAACACTACATTTGTATCACAAGGCGAGACACAAACAAGGCTTGTCTTACTCAGAAAGAAAATTTTGCATTGCTTATTGAATCTATTCCATTGTGCTTGCTTTAGCATGACCGAAAAGCCTCAGTCAGATGCAGGCTGACATGTACAAAGCTTTGTTAAAAGGCTGTGCTCTTAGGTTTCTCCTGATCCTAATAAGATTTGTGAAACATCACATAAAACTACCATCTCCCCGGTAAGTATTTACCACCAACTATGGCCTAAGAAATGCCTTCTGAGCAAGAGCAGCACCGAATAGTTGAGAGTATAAATAAAACCTATTTGTTGATCCACTGCACAGCAAGGATTTTCTGTCATTCCCTTGTTTGATGTCATTCTGCAAGGCTACTCCACATCCAGTTGTTCCTACAGTCTTATTTGCAGAACTTGCTATACCTAAACTATTCTGAAAAGGTTTGTATGTATGGCAAAATAGACAAAAGGCAGATTAAGGTACCAACAACAGGTTAGTCTGTAGTGGATTCTTTAGCTATGGGCCTAACTGCAGGATCAGGATTAACAAGGACTAACTAGTTTGTCTTGTAACAACTTTTTAAAGTACATATACCTGGAAACAATCATGTATCATTTTTTATATAAACTCCATTTATTTCTACTGTACCTGTTTATAAGTTTGGCTAAGGGGAACAGAAGAGTATGTTCTGCTTTAACGACAGAAAAGAAGCATGGATCTAAGGAAGAACAACAGGGAATTAAACTGATTTTTGCAAAGAATGATGAGCAAAGCTACAAAAGTCACAGGACAGCTTAACATAGTAAAAGTAAGCTGTAGTTCATTCAGGCTCTGAATTTTAAAAGGCACATAGCTTTAGAAACAATTTATCATTGTTTTTGGCTTTTCCTTCCCTGTTTTATCACTAGAGAAAACAGAGAAGCCGCTAAATCATTTACCTGTCTCAGCTATCACCTAAAATTTCTGCAAAATNCACGGACGGGGGGGGACAGGGACACGACACCAAACCACCCACAACATGTTTGCAGTCTTTAAGGAACTTTTCAGCTCCTTTGTTTTTGTTTAAAAAAGTTAAATCATACCAGCATGTGAGATATTTAAATATCAAGTAACAATTATCTTCCAAATAAGGTGAGATTTATTTATTTTAAGTTAAAGCTTTGGAGACAAATGGTTCCTAACATCCCATAAATAGTTATTAAATCACAGTACGACACAGAAGTAAATTTCTCCATGTTGTTTTGGGGAATAAACTCAATTATTTTGCTCTAAAATTTATGCCCATGTATTTTCATCTAAGTCTAAGGAGACAAGTGAGCCTCAGCTAGAGCGTCACACAAGGAACAATGCATGCCTGATTAGGGGTGAGCATTAGAATTCTGTGCTGAAAATGATTCTGAAAATGGCTACCTCCGCTTTAGTGAAGAAGCACCGCTCCATCTTCTTAATATGGGTTCCTTCCCTCTCATCACCCTAAAAAGGCAAAGTCTCCCTCTTCCATTCTCCAAGTGTTGACCTGTGTATTTTACAATTGTCATGTTTTATGAAACAACATTTTAAAGCAGTACAGCCTCCTTGTGCAAATGCACTCAAACACAAGAAGAAGCACTTATATCAATAGTTCACGCCCTCAATTATATATACAAGAGCAGACTGCATAGCATCAAAAGCACCTAAACCTAAAGCAACTCCTATGTCATAAATATAGGAATACTGTGTCTACATGGAAGTGGAAGAAGATAGGATAGAAACATAGATACCGCTTTACTTTCCCTACACTCTCCTTCCCGAGATGAAAAATCGCATGGCTAACCCTGTGAGCGTCCAGCTCCTCCTCCCGTTCCATTCCTTTGCCACTATTCTGCTTGATTTTGCCAGGAGCAAAACCAACCTGCTGCATAGCTACAGAAAAACAAAGATATTTATCCTATTTTATTTCTTTTGGATGTCTTCTTGCAAAGAAATCCAGCAATTTTATGTGTTTGAGGGGAGAAACCTATCTTTCTGCACAGATGTGTATCTTTTGTCATTTGGCAGAGCTGCAGCAATTCAAGTCCTATGATTCTGCAGAGAAACTCAATTGCTATGACATCCCAAGGCAGTTTCAATTTACAATTAAATTGTTACAATACAGAAGTTTGTTTCACCGCAGCACTGATGCAAATTGCTGTGCACTGCTCAGTTTAGGGGGTGAGCCTTCTACACAATTCTTCCTCTTCTTGCCCATCTGCTTAGCCTGTTCTGTTGTCCCACCTTACCACACCTGCCACTCTCAGCCCCACAGGGCTTACACAAGAATTTTTCTTCTATTTCTCTGTATAGCAACAGCTTAGGAATAGCTTGTTTTGGACCCAGTGCTATAAAGGAAGAAACAGTATGGCAGCTTTATGAAATCAATTAAGATTCTTAAGTTTACCCATTAACAGCACAGAAACCCTAACCTCTGCTCAACGGTAGCACAATGTTTTGCTTCTAAGAACACCACATCTTTCTAGACTCTGAATGTTTCTTTGTACGACAATAACGTGGTCTACTAAACGGAAAGCCCGGAGCTCGAATTCCAGAGAACTCACTATGATCCCACAATGAGGCTGGCTTATTTTGTGATCTTAAACAAATGACACCCTTCCGCTGTGCTCCAGGTTCCCCACTGTGAAGGGGGTCAAATTCTCCTGATAAAAACCTGCTGCTAAACCCAACACACTACACAAGCAACGCTGCACATGGAAGTAACGAACTCGTTACCTGTCACTGTTACTGCAGCCTAAGACTTCCACCATGGAGCCCTTCTCCAACAGCAGCAGCTATGGTATCTCAGCTTCCCAGCTGAGAACTCGGCACTGTCTGAAAGTCAAGTCCTTTAAGAGAGTACTTCAGAAGGTCAATACCTACAGACTCTAACCAAACTCTGAAAACGTTGTATTACTTTATAGAGGCTGGACTGAAAAGAAAAGCAATCAGCATTGGCACTGACCTTTCAAAAGCATACTGAATTTCACCCAGGTCTCTTAGGACAACCTTATACTCGATCTATTTTTGCTCAATTTCTCTTGAAAAGCAACACATTAGCAACACACCGGTTATATATGCAAAGTGAAAAATACGGCAGTTTATTCTTTAATATAGAAGCACACTAAGTAAAACAAATAAATAGAAGGCTCAGAAGAGTTGTCATAATTATAATAAATAATTGTTTTAAGAATCTGAACTTGGGTATGTCTATAGCTATAAATGAGTAATGTATATAGTCAATTCTGAATACATGCAACAGTTCATTAGACTTGCCTTCAGTGGCAAGATGTGTCTATCCAGGAAAGTTATTTTGCTGTTCTATATACATTAAAAAAAACCAACCAACCAACGAAAAAACCCACATACAAAAAAACAGCCCAAACAGACAAAAACCCAACCTGCTGAAGAGAGAGCACTTCAGTCTTACTCTCTGGCAGATGACCTGAGTTCAGCCACCCTGGAGGACAGAGAGGGTAGCGCCAGTGCTGACCACTACAGTTAGCCAGTGCTAAGAAGTACAAGTGACTCGTGTCCTCTCATTCTTTACACCAAGAAAACCATTCAGCACATCCCACTCCAAAAAGTAAAAGGAAAGATAGTAACGCCTGTGTATCACTGGACAAACCAACTAACTTTATACAGGTATTAGATTCGCACAATTGACCTGCAAATCAACATTCTGTGGTTCTAAGAAAATTCTGGTTTCCAATTAGCTATCTTAAATAAGATGGGTCAGATTACACGTTTTCACAAACTCTCATCTGTTCTTAACAGGAGCTGCTGGATGCTAAATAGGTCTTGAAAAAATCTGATTGATAGCACTTACTTTACTCAAAACCACTTACAGTAATGCATTCATTGATTCTATTACTTCTCACTTTCACCTTTCTCAAAATCCAGCTGAAATGGGGGGGGGGGGGGGGGGGAAGGTGGAGTTGCATAANNNNCGCGGGTGGGGGTGTGTGTCCAGCTTCTGAGCAAGTACCAGAAGACTTAAATACAATAAAAGAACACACAGAAGCAGCTAGAGGAGGACCTAGATGTCCTAAACCCTACTTTTTAGTTGTTGGTGTATTAGCCAATGTAGGCCACATCCCTTGGTGGCATAAACCCACATAATTTCATCACTTTTAGGAAACCAATGAGACCTCACTAGAGATGAGATGGGATTCACTAGAATAATCTTAATATATTTTCTGCGATTCCCTTTTTATTCATCCCACCTATGCTATACCGTCAGAGCTCATACTGTGACTGTGGAATACACGAAGAGGATGCTTCACCTAAATCCACACACTAGATTAGAAATGCAAACCATCAATGAGACGTATTTTTATCAGCAAATTCTTTCACACAGACTCTGTAATTTTTTCCTATTTGATCCTTTAATATTAAAGATGCTTTGTGCTTCAAAGATGTTAAGTCAAGGACTTTGTTTCTAGGCTTCTAACAAACCTTTACTGCCAGAGTGCTATATCATAGCGCGTTTCATACCAGAATGAAATCTCAATGCTTCAATAGGGTTGGTTTTTTTGTTGGTTTGGTTGTTTTGTTTTTGTTTTTGTTTTTTTTTAATATCACCATCGGGTAATAGAGCTCTAAAATCTAAACTTGGATTAACATTGATTGACTTCTGAAATGTTATTGAAGAAACCAGTGTTTCATGCGACTTATTCTTACAAACATTGTTTAGATTTAAATTACAAGCTTTTAACAGTAATTTAAATTGTTATAAATAAATAATTTAAGAGATCAACAAGTATAGTAATTGTTTTTAATTTGTACATTCCGAGTATCTTCTCAGAATCAAGAGAAGAAAACAGAGCCAGGTACAGAGGTAATTTTCAAAAACAGATGTTACCACATCAAGTTTTCACTATTCTGATACAGTCCAGATTCAATTTCACCATTGCATCTTGAATTGAGTAATTGGTTCATACTACAGATAAAAGGAAAGGCATGTACAAGCACTCCATTTCTAAATACTCAGCCCTTCTTTTCATCTTCATCAAGGACAATAATTATTTCCATATTCGGAGCTGTGTTTATCCTCCTCTTTCTGGCTCACCGTAAAGCACTATTTTGAATAGGAAGATTGAGAGAGAGAGGGGAAGAAACAACAACAGAAAGGAGACTTCAAGGAAACAGCAGCTGCAGAAAACAGGCACTTTCAAGAGATGGAACAACAAACACCAAGCTACATTCTGTTCCCCCCAGGGTAAATGCTTTACTGTATGACAGCATGCTGCACTTATACAATAATTTTTAAACACACTTATCACTTCATCCCTATTTTGTATAGTACAGTGAAAAAAAAAAATAGAAAGCTCAAGCATCAGCACATTAAACAGGCCTGTCATGGTTCATATCAAGTTCAATTTCATAGGCTTTTCTATTAGAGCCCCCAGCACTGTCACTATATGGTAATCAAAAAGCTAAAATGATCCTCTCTTCTATGTATATTTCAAATCTTCAAAGCACAGGTTAGAAATCTAGACATATAATTTATTTGCGCCTTTCTCTACACAACATGCAGAGCTTGAAAACAATTTTGGATTAGATCTTAATAGAATTATGCCGCTTTTGTTACTGTTGAAGCAGTAAATGCAGTAATCCTGGGGAGCATCTCCTCACCCAGTAGCTGCTGTGCAAATGACCAGGCTGTCATTCGCATAGAGCCTGCTTTACAAGCCTTAAGGCTCCTTCCGAACAATTTAAGTAGGGCTCTCAAAGTTCTGTGCTACGTTTAGACGGTTTCAAGTACTGTATATCCACCATGGGTTGCAATTGTGTTTTCTCCTTATAACTCCTAAATCAGTGATAATGTAATGTATTCTCTCACTCCGACAAAGGATCAGCTTTTAGTATGAGGGGTTTTCACCTGAGCTAACATTCATTGTATCGAGACTTAAAAATAGCTCTGGAGCTCTTACACTCTTACTCGGGAAAGCACAGCAGTTCTTGAAACAGGATTCAAGACAGCCACTTGTGTAAGCTGGTCCAGAATCAGAACTTAAATGCCTTTCTAAATAGAACAGATATAACAATATAATCATAGAATCATTAAGGTTGGAAAAGCCCTCTGAGATCATCTAGTCCAACCGTCAACCCAGTGCCACCATGCCTACTGCGCCACGTCCCAGAGTGCCACATACACATGTTTTTTGAATGCCTCCAGGGATGGTGACTCCACCACCTCCGTGGGCAGCCTGTTCCAATGCTTCACCACTGTAAGTAAGGAAAGATTTTATTTCTTCTGATCATAAATAATTGTGACCACAGAATTTTTAACCTGCCATCCTAACAATCACCTGGAGGTCATCATTAGACAGGGAGAGTCCTATTTACAGATGTTTTATGCATGCATCGTGCTATCAATAATGGAAAATTTTACAGCGCATTTGTACATAAATCAAGATTCTAGAAAAGGTTCTATTCGTAACTCTCAAATACACAGCCCACCCTTAGCTATGAAGATGTAAAACGGAGAAATATTCTATAAAAAGAAGATTGCCATAAATTGCCAAATTTCCAGCTTTCTAAACATGTTGCTGCCGTAGATCTCCTGAGAAGCTGACCGTATGGATTCCTCAGGACAGCTTTCAACAGCTTAAGCTTAAAAAAAGAAGAGTAAAAACCAATGTCACACACATTCACAAGAGCTTGCAAAAATGCAGTCATCATCATCATCTATAAAACATTTTAACTGAACACTAATTTAAACAAAACCTTTGGCAACAAGCAGCTTTACACCCAACTCACTGAAATAAGTGCTTCTAAAACCAGATTTATCACCGAGTTGAGTAATGGCACATGCCAGGAAGATTTACCTATCTTAGATTAATCAAGTCACAGAACAGGAAAGCTTCTTGCCTAAGGTCACTGTTAAAATCTCTAAAAGCAGATCCAAACCTCCTGCATTCCAGTCCAATGCTTTAACCAAACGACAACTGCTCCTTCTACATCTATAAGCCAAAGCTTATAAAGTAGCCTTTTTGCAAAGATTATTTTTACGGATTATCTGAAAATGTCGCTTGCATGCCATTAAAAGGAAGAGGGGAAAAAGAAGTCGTAAGAGGAAAGAAAAAAAGTCCAGCTTTTTGAGCAAAGTGGAAAATGCAGCATTTTTATGGTGGCTATCATTTTTGTGTTTCAGAGCACTTTAAAGTAGCAGTGTGTCAGTGTCAGTGGTGGGTCCAGATACACACAGCTAGTTAAAATAGTAGAGAATCACTACTGAGACAAAGCTGGCTGGCAGTTCTGAATATCTTCCTCTCAAATTAAGGTCACATATTGTAAGGAACAACCCCTTAATTTTAACCTGATGTGTTCCACCTAATACTTCTATTCTATGAACACTAAACAAATATTAAAGGCAGCAGTCAGTAATGTCTCTTCCCTAGCCAGGATGAAAAGCACTCTGTTTTATTTAGATACAAATACCAAAGCAACAAGAATCTACTTGGAAAGAAAAAACTTCCTACATTACCTAAAACAAGCACTTCAGCTTGACTCTAGGAAGAA
>VZTL01030756.1:0-15673 GCA_013400535.1 Scopus umbretta
GTTGTAACCCATGATTTGAATTGTGTGCTATGGGAATTACTATAGCAGGAACCACCAGAACCAATGGAGGACAAGCCTTACAAGAAGCAGTGCAAGTGCAGCAGTGACCCGAACTGAGTTAGCTTTGGCTCCCTATAACTCCATGCAATACACCACCTCTCCTGTTCTAAGTGACCACCTTGATATATTTGCCCTTTTTAAAAATCGTGTAGAAGCATCTAGGAAACATCCTGAGAATAAGACCTCTCTGCCTGTGACAGCTAAAGGGGAACTAAGCAATCTTTAAAGTTTTTAAAATAAAAATCAGTAAAGAAGCTGTCAGACACTGACAATTTATTTGCAGGAGAAAATTTATCTCTTTCAAAATTTCTTTAGTCTGAACTTTCTTTTTACAGGTGACTTTTTGCTTTAATCTATTTTAGGAAACTATATCTCCTTTAAGAATTTTTGATTCTTGTTAATTAAAGTCTTCAGTGAAGGTACAAGTCTTTACACACATCAAAGAAAATCCAATTTTCTAATGATATTTTAAAATCTTCAATTTTTTAATGCATTTTTTATTTTTTCACATGAAGCTATTGTGTATTATCCACTTTGTCTGTTCTGTAACTGACCTCTAAACTGTTTCACTCTTACCTAAAACTAATGTACCTGGGATCCCGTCGTGAGACCTAGAGGACTCATAACTCTCAGATGATTTTGAAAATCTCCTTTTAAATTATAAGACCTTGTCTAGACTAGGATTACTGTTATAAGTGTATTCGCTGGCTAATTCTGATGAGTCCTGTCATATCAGTTTAGATAAGGGGTGTTTGTGTTTGGTGATATTTTCCTGTCTTTTTGGTAAGAGATGTGGGTTTGATCCTCCTTTTATTTGTGTGCAACTATTTGTATGAAAGGCAATATATATGTAATTTCTATTCATTCATATGTATCACCTCTTTTGCACAAACAAGTAGGCTGGCTGCAAGGGGATGGGTAATTAAATCCCTTATGTGTTTGTGTGTATGTGTAGAACATAATTAACTGACCCCTGAAAACAAGACCAATAGAATAGCTATTTACATATATTTACCCTTACACCAAAAGATATGGACACTAACACTAAAATATGTAATGGTAGCAATCGAGACATATCTGTGAGGAAGGAAGCTGGATGTCAGAGGAAGAAGTGATGAGGGCTTACTGAAAAGTAAAATTACCCCTCTATATGTATCCTCTATACATGGCAGAGAAGACTGGGAATGGTGTTATGAGACAACTTGTTGTCTGGGAAGGGCTGGTGGGTATGCAGGAAGCTGTCTGGAATACCTTCATATCTATCGCACTTTCATATAGGTTATAGCTACTATTATTGATGCTCCCAGACAGCTATTATCCTTAGTGGATAGTGTTAGTAATCCAAGAATGCTGACTTGACAGAACAGAGCTGGTTATACTGCCCCAAAATGCACAGTCCAAGGCAGTGAGCCATGCAGTCCATGCCAGTCCCACCAGCTTTGTGCCACTAGAGGAAATATCAAACCAGTAGTACAAAAGGTCTGGCACGAGGCAGGGAATTTCTCTCTAGGGGACTTCAGAGTCCATTCATTATTACCTGTAACTTTAACAAAACAACTTTTCTACAGATCTTGTAAAAATAACTGAATACACTGTTTTGTTTATCCTGCCTAAGGACTGATGATATGCAAAGGTGGAAAGCAGACTAACACCACAAAAAAGAAAAACTGAAAGTGAATTTGAAATCTGAAAGTAGAAAGGCTTTCACTGCACTTTCTTTTCTTTATTTATTTTGTAGTCAAAGAGAAGTTGCCAGGGAACACACTCTGCCAGGAGCCTACATGAATCCACTCTGACTCCTTTTGGGAGCAAACATAAAACCTTCTTCTAAAATGCCTTGATACTGCAAGCACTGTCACTCACTTCAACCTGCAAATTTCAAGCCATCTTCCTCCCCTTTCTCCACCAAATAAATTAACTAAATTGAAAAAAAAAATCTCAAAGAAAAGCCTGCTTGAAGTAGACCTGCTATGTTCAAACTGGGAAAAGCCAGAATGTGAAATCCAGTATGTGTTTCAGCTGTTCCTTTTACATGAAAGGTGGTTGGCTACTGCTGGGAGAGTGATACTGGGAATTTTTGATTGATGTTTATGTTCTTTCTGTGCCATTCTTTTCTACAGACTAAATTTGTATATGCAGAAAATATTAAAATATGAATTCTGAAATTACCCACTGCAGTTGCATGCAAAAAGCAAATTTTCAAAAGTCTGATATAGGAGTCAGATATCTGTGCTTTCTCTTGATATAATCATAATTAATTTGTGTGCTGGATGATAACATAATGAAGACATTGACATTGGGGATAATACTCCAGTGGCCAAATTACTTTCAGAATTTTGTCTTGTATAAACTGCTTGAATTCTGGTCTTGGAGGTAGGGTGTCTTTACAAAGAAATATTTTTGCATGTGTCTAACAATGCTAACTCCACAGCAGTGTCAGAACTGCTTTTCACTGCTCTATAAACAGGCAGAGTTGACAAAGGAAGAAGTAAAGTTAGGTCATCCAGGAAATGGCCTAATTCACTATTGCTTTTTATCAGTTTATTTTGACAGAGATCTTTTAAAAAGTATTTGAACTCCTCTCTGTTGGGTATCTGTCAGAAAAAGAAAGGAGGTTATTGTAAAACAAATCCCTCAAGATGAGATGAATCCTTCCTGCTTTTTGATACAGCTGTAATCCTATAATTCTGCACAAACTGGTATTATAATAGTAATAATGCAAAATAGTAAAAATATATGACACGTTATTTCTTGGAATTTGATAAAGAATGATGGTTTCAGATGAATGATTCTGTCATAAGGAACGTCTAGGTGAGTGGCAAGGTTAACCCAGGAAGCAGTGACAAGTACTACCCAACTGACATTGGCTTCCACATCACAGAATGTACTCATCTTTTTTTTCCACATACCCAAGGCCAAAGACAATGAGTAGAGCTCTGTGCAGTGGCCACTGGTGGTCTTCAGTGGTATCAAGTCAAATGAGTTCAGTAGGTATAGGGTCGTTCCTGTTGTGCAGGTCATAGTATGTGAGACTTGTGTGCACCAAGATTCAATTTGAGAACTGCTTCACTGAGATTTATTTAGTAATAATGTTCTCTTCTTTGATTGAGTATACTGTCTCTTCCAGAAGCGCTTGGAGTTGCAACCTAACCCAAATTATTTTAATCAAGAAATCTCCCTACCCTGCCTATGGCTGAACTCTCTAATAAGGAAGAGAAAGCTGAGAATTGGACATAAGACTGAATACTGGATGAGATTAATCTGATGGGACCCAGAAGGATTTCATTAGCAAACTCTTCAAGCATGTCTTTGCTGCAGTGATAGCTGCTTATAGAATAAAAATCAATGAAGTTTTGAGTGTTGCCAACATGGAGCTTTATGCCACCACAGCTAATTCTCTAAGTGCCTGGTGTTATCTGAGAAGTTTGGGAGCAGACCAGGAACAGCTATTCGTCTGCAGATATACCCTGAAATCAAAGCTCTGACTGGCCACCTGTGTGACGAGTTAGGTGCACACCATTTCATCTGCCCTCTTTCCCTACTGTCTTCCTGCCTTCTCACAGCCAGGTATCTATTGGAAAGAAACCTTAAAGTGCAAACTCAGATCATCTGAGGTGATCTGAATGTGGTAAGATGGTAACACTCAGTCCACTTCTCACCAAATCTGTAGTTTAGGAGCAGTTAATATACTATCTGGAAGGCACTATGAACTTTAATCATGCTTGTGTTTTGATGGAACATTAATAAAGGGTATCTGTTAGTTAGGTTTGGCTTTTCCTGCCTGAATATTTCATGTACATAAAAATAGTACAAAGACGCAAAAATCTTCATGAAAAAGGGCAAGTATTGTAGCAATGGCCATAAACAGATGTTTGCTTTTCTGCTTTGTTTCTTTGTTTAAATACACTATATCCTCTCACTGATGTCACAATCAATTTTCATTTGTTTATTTAAATACTCATTACTTTTTCATATAGATTTTTTTTTCATTTAATATTCAAACTTTCATAGTATCTGCATAGGCTGAAATGCCTGTCTTTGTGCAAGTATGTAGCTGAAAATTGGAACGTTGCTGCAGTTTTGTATGTAATTGGAAATAAATACATAAAGCTGCCAATTGAGCTATGTCTTTTGCCTGATGAAAGGTCATTCATAATCTTTTTTTATAGTTAATGGAATGCACCATTGTGATTACACTGAAATCTGGATGCCTTTAGAAAGTTTGAAAACTAAACAATTGTCTGCAAGATAACAGAGAAAAATAATTTCCTTTGGAGAATGACCTTTCAAAAGTGACTAGTCCACATCTTTTTAGTGATGCTAACATGTCAGCTTTACATTGTGTACAAACCTCCCTGTCTTTGCCATATGCAAATACCTTCACTAAAATGGTAAAATAATGCTACACATTGTAATATTTATTTTTTTCACAAATATTGATCAGATAATAGCTTTTAATGGTCTTTGAATACAGAACGCTGTATGTGCTGTCAGCTTAGCCAGTTGATTTTGTTTACAAAATGTCAGCATTTCTTTTTTTCTGAAAAGGACAGATGACAGTGTCTTCCGAAGAAGGGAACCTCAGGACAGCTCTCAGCTTACACCATTAGCAGTGACCTCTATTGTCTTATTCACAACAGCATCAGTAACGAAAGGTAATTGTTACATATATGGGAAAAGGAAAAAAGTACAAGAATGTCAAGATAAATGAGATAATCTTAAAAAAAGATTGTGCTATATTTACCAGTGCAATTTCTTCAGAAATCCTCAAATTCAATTATGATCAAATTACAAACCAGAACAAAACTGGGAATACGCAGTCTTAAGACCTTTCCTTTAGGTAAATAATTTATGGTCACTAAAGGTTACAGTTAACAAGCATAAAATACAAAAGAAAAATACTTAAGAAAGTATCCATAAATCCTTTTAAATACTAATCAGCACAGACTCTTCCTTCCCAATTTATAAATAATTTTTACTACATACTAAATAAATGTTATTTTTTTAACACAGCCGGCTTTGCAGAAGTCTTCACATATAACAACAAGATAGTGGGAAAAAAATGCATAGATTCTTATGCAGAAAAGCATTTATGTGCCTATTGAACAAAACAGCTAAAAACACATGCTGCTACTGAACCTTTTACATGGGATTTATGTCACTGGAATGTAAGACCAAATTGATGACAGAGAAATTACATAGCTAGGACAATAAACTTATGCCATAGTCTGGCAATCTTTACATCTTTCTAGCTTTCATTTTCGATTTCATAGAATCATAGAACNGTCCAACACATTTCACTCTAGAGAAACTATTTTTTGTCCATCATAGACTCATGGATAGAAATCTCTGCTTTTTGGACTTGTGTGCCCGCAAAACATTGTCTAGATAGAAGTATTGAATCCACAAAGGAAGAAAAATGCATTTTGAGCCATTGAAACACAAGCATGGACAAGCTCTGTGTACTAAAATTACTTAATGAATTAAAACCCACATAAATGCACACACTGCATAAAAAAAACACTGTCCTGCAAATCATGCTTTCGATATTGCCTGTTGCAATATACTAGGCATTAGGTGATCCTGGTGTTGCATAGCATTGACCTGGACTGAATGTGCCTTCTGGAGCCATGTTGTTTTGTGGTTCCACACACTTAAGATTTTTATGCAGAGAAACCAGTTTATATTAGCCAAATTTTATTCAATTGCTAGGTGCCAGGTGATCTGTAGAACTGTTTTTTTTTGTTGTTGTTTTTAGTTATGGCATATAATTGATAGAACTTTTTTAACTGATGCCTTCAGATAATCTAGAACACAATCTTCTTTCATCTCAGCAACATCTCTTCAATATTTGAAATCCTTCCTAAGATTTTGAAATAGAAGCCAAAGTATTCTATAACACACTTTGCATCCCCATTATGCTACTTTATAGTCATACTCTGATATAAGAATCCAGCTGCATACTTTCTTGTTTGAGAAGATTATCTATTTATTTGGGTTCCTTTTGTATATCAACTCTTTTTGTTAACTGTTCCTTCTAGCAGCAGTTCTTAATTTCTTTTGTTAGTAACATGGAAGTATGAGTCACATTTTAGGAACTCCTGCATTATTTTAATGCTTATATTAAATGTGTTTCTACCCATTCATATTTTATTTCAATAACTTTCAAGCTCCTTGTCCAAGCCCAAAAGTATAGCTGTCATAATATTTGACTTCCTGTGATTCTAGTCTCAACATCTACTGGGACAAAGGTACATCCTAATAATATATCATAATTGGTCCCTTTGCACAATTAATAAGATGTCTTATCAATCAGTGTCTTTCTGTTTGTATAACAAGTGCTGCAGATACTATGCAGAGAAAAACCTTCACTGTGAGAGAAACTCTAAAGCCAAGTAAGAAGAATGGCTTATGATTTGAGATTTTTCCTCATGACTTTTGAGAGAAGATCCCATTCACAGAACTGTATTTCACTACAGGGAATTGATCAGGTGAGCCATTAGCTGCTCTACAAAAAGCAAATGATTATTGGGGCTGACAAGAAGAAAAAGAGTAGTTTTGGAAGCCTATACTACCCAGCTGCTTTGCATGGTAAGTAGTCATTGAAAGTAGCAGTCATGAGTATCTCGGAAAACCTCTCACTACTGCAGATCCAGGATGACTGCTTCTAAGCTAAGAGTGCAGCTGTGGCTCCAGCGTTTCTTGATAAAATACATTCTGAGGAAGGCCACTGCAACAGGATGTAATACACAGCCATCTTGAGGTACTTGAGATGGTCCAGGTTTAAGTTAAATAGCAAGCATGTGAAGGAGAGGTGGGCAGCTTTATTATTTCCCTTGCCACCTGCAGTGCAGCACTAGAAGTGCTGAGGTGCTCCTCAGCTGGGCAAAGAGAGTGGAGGACTGTTGGTGCTGCTCTGCAGTGGGGACAGCAGGGGCTCATTCAAGGGAAGTTTCCCTCCCTCCCTTTCCATCACTCAGGATGGATGAGGAGAAGCATTTTATCTACACCAAATACAGACATGATTCTTTCCTTCTAGCCTACTTCCAGGATAACGCATTCAAGAGCCAGTGAAGACCATCTAATTTGCTCTCCATTGCTGAACAGCTGGTTGTCAGATGCAGAAACTGGCCTTTCTTAGGCACCCCCTGAGAAAAAAAAACATAAAGGTAATAACTAAATAAGTCAAGTGAGATTTGGAATGACTGCATAAACTAGGTGAGCAGGATCTTCCACGATGATTGAAGAAATGGCAGCAATGCAACTGCCTCTTTTACTTCTGCCCTTGAGGTTTCATCTGAAGATGATGTATTTCTGAAAGCTGTCACTGCTGACGGTGTTCAAGTTCTGAACAGATGTGTTATGGCATTCAGCAGGTGGGCTGGAACTGGATTATAGCATTTCTAAGGGTTAAATAGCTGAGGATAGCTTTTGGGAAGGAGAAGGGAATGCTGGCGAAACCGAAAGCATTATGCCAAAACCAACAAATCCAATATCCAAATTTTCTGTTTTGTTTTCTGTCCTTCGTATTGCCAAGAACATTAAGCAGGACAGACACTTAAGCGTTCTTATCCTACTATTCTCTTCTGGAATTCATGATCTTTCTTTGGATCATCCTAGTAATTATCACAGCAATTATTTGTTCATATGTCATATCAGTAAATGAATGAAACATCACTTCCAGTAGACTGAACCTGGTGAAAAAAAGAAGCAGGTCTTCTAAATGGTGGTACATAAAATTAAGTTAAAAGGAAAAAAAAGATAACGAATGCTTCACTTAGAAGAACATATTCATTTGCATATCTTTAAATTACTGCTTTTCTGTTGGGTTATGGAACAAAGATAAGCATGACAGTGTCAAATAAAATGTCATTTCTGAACAGATATCACACTTTGATTTGGATTTGCAGTACCTGTATTTGGAATGTTTTGGTTTGGGTTTTTTTTTTCATATTGGAGATGCTTCTGTAATGCCCAAGTATGGAAACCATCTGGGAATAAACAATAATAAACGACATCATGTTTCCTTCCTAATGAGGTAGAATGAACCTTATCATATGAATATAGAGGTCATATTAGACAAACAACATGCAAAAACATGAATGCAGCTTACGTGACATAGAAACAGGCAGAACTCTAATCTCTTGACTAGCAGTCTATTACATTAGAAATTTACCATCTGAATATTTAATACTCAATTCTCAAGATTTAGAACAACTTGTGGGATAAACATGTGGAACAATTTATGTTTCAAACTTAGATAACTGAGATAGCAAAGCAGCTGCATATCAGCAATGAATTCTTACCTTGTTTTTAAGGGACAAAAAAAAGCAAAGTGATTTTAATTCCATAATATGCACTATATCATTAAGCAGGACTGATCATTCAATTAAGAAGGATATAGATTTTTCCAGTGCATTAGAGAGTTAATTTGATCACACAAATAGATAAGCTACACACTTAAAGGAGATAATAATGTGTTCACTAAAATATTTATGGGTTTAAATTATTCCATAAATTGTACTGTAGTTCACTGAGATTGTTTCATTTTAATATTAATATGGACAAACTATGCCGGAGATGCTAAAAATGTTGAACTTCAAACACATTTCTTGATCATTCTGATTTATATATGTGCTTTTTGGTTTAGGGCATGTTCAGTGAAAGATAAAAGGGAAAACTCCTTGATATGTCTTAAGGTGAACAAAGTGAAGACCTATCTAGAAATAGGTCACAAACTATCACTTGCATATAATAAATATTTTAATTTAGGTTGCTGTAAAATGCTGTTTGCAGTAACTTTGCAGAGAAGTAGTTCAGGGTAAAAGAGCTTTAGAGCAGGAAAACTAAAATGATATATTTTCTGGCACAGTTTTCTTTGAAAGAAGTGTTTATCACTTTAAATCAAAACGAATTCATTTCCTACAAATCATATAGTGGATGTAAAACCATTCCTCTAACATGTGATCATCCCACACATACTTTAGTTTGTCATTCTTCTCTTTCTTCTTGCAAGTGTTGTTAAAAAAAAAGCAAAAGCCTCCACTTGCCAAGATGCATGTGTACTTAGCTATTTATGGCTTTAAATGAGAAAATAAGCCTTCTTAGAATTCTGAAAATGTTGAATTCGCTTTTCCCAGCTGGAGAGTGGGGTTTGCTTCATTTTTACAAATATGTCTATGTCAGAATGTTCTTCAGCTTTATGCCAGGAAACTGTGCTGCATGTTATGGAGTTCAATGAAATGAAAGGGGACTGACTCTGTCTTTGGCAGCTGCTACATCCACCTGATGACTGAAATAGATGTGGTGATTTTTCAATACGATTATTCCTGTGGAGCGAAAACGTTGATTAAGCAGTGAATTCTGAGATTTGTCCACGCCTTTTTTTGTGTAACCCCAACAATTGCACATGAAAGGTGACCTTTCCTCTGAAATAGAATCATAGAATCATTAAAATGGAAAAGACCTCTAAGATCATCTAGTCCAACCATCAACCCAACAACACCATGCCTACTAAACCATGTCTTGAAGTGCCACATCTACATGGTTTTTTAACACCTCCAGGATGGGGACTCCACCACCTCCCTGGGCAGCCTGCTCTAAAGTTTCACTACTCTTTCAGTAAAGAATTTTTTCATAATATCTAATCTAAACCTCCCCTGGTGCAACTTGAGGCCATTTTGTCCCATCCTATCACTAATTACTTGGGAGAAGAGACCAACACCCTCCTCGCTACAGCCTCCTTTCAGGGAGTTGTAGAGAGCGATAAGGTCTCCCCTCAGCCTCTTCTTCTCCAAAATAAACAACCCCAGTTCCCTCAGATGTTCCTCATAAGACTTGCTCCCCAGGCCCTTCACCAGCTTTGTTGCCCTTCTCTGGACACACTCCAGCACCTNAGATAACGTCCACAGCCTTTCCCTCATCCACTAGGTGGGTCACCTTGTCATCGAAGGAGATCAGGTTGGTCAAGCAGGACCTGCTTTTCATGAACCCATGCTGGCTGGGCCTGATCCCCTGGTTGTTGTGAATGTGCTTGTTGAGCACACCCAAGATGTACTGTTCAATAATCTTCCCTGGCACCAAGGTTAGACTGACAGGCCTGTAGTTCCTTGGATCCTGCTTCTTGCCCTTCTTGTAGATGGGCGTCACATTGGCAAGCCTCCAGTTGTCTGGGACCTCCCCTGTTAACCAGGACTGCTGATAAATGATAAATATTTCTGCGCTATACTCCTGGGGTTGCTATTTGTCTTCATAGAAGTGCAAGACCATCAAGCATAGAGAAAATGATAATTAGTATAATTTGAGTATTTGGACTGTTGTTTTTCTTTTTAGCATGTCCTCTGTGTGTGTCCCTCCAATAAAAATGAGATTCAGAAAACCAGGACATATTAAAGAAGCTGACTCTCTTTGAAAGTGTCCACCTTTTTCCTATTGCTTTAAGTATGCAAACATCTTAATAGGGAGTCATGACAAAAGCCAAAAAATGCATAATTAGTAACTTTCCCATCATCAGTTACTGGCCTTTATCCCATTCTATGCCCACACATATTTGCAGTACTTTATTTTGTATTATTTAAAAGATTACTTTGTATCAGTCCTCTGGTCTATGAGATAGGCTTTACTCTTGAGATATACATGATCTGACATAATCTGAAGAGGTATACCTTTATCCCTTACCTTCGCTGATACGAGATAAATAAATTAATATAGCAAGCTGTGATTTAATCTCTTCAGTTTAAGCCATTCTGGCATAATCTTCTATCTTTGCTTGTTGCAGATTTTCTATACTATGAGAACATTTTAAAACTCTGAAGCTAAACTTCTGTGAAATACATCATGTGTCTTTTAAGAGCTTTTAAATAGTGACATATGAACTTAGTGGGCTCATCTTTCCTGTACTAGTAGAATTTTAATAATACAGTGACTTTACTAATAATAAACACAATATTTCAATAACATTTTACAAAATTATTCTTCTTTTCACTTAAAAAAATCTAGATAATCTTAAGAAATATTGTTGGCAATTTAACAATTAAAAACATATCTAGAAATAATTACATACACAGATAGTAACTCTTTTCATATTTTTTTTTCCTTCTAGTAGCATGTTTTTTCTTTAATTTCTCCTGTGATTCTGTTTCCACTATGTCTCCATACATAACTATTAGAATGAAGACAACAGAACTTGTACATTGTGGTATTGCAGGAATGAAGTTCCATCTACTGTTTGTGCACTTAAGACAAAGTCTAATGTCTACAAAGTGGAGGAGGCTGTTATCATTGGAGAGCTGCAGATGGCACAGGCAGCACACCTTCTTCCAAGCTCCTAACAGTGAAGTTTTCATACTTTGGAGATTATAGACAAGCCATGCTTTATCAGCAGTTCCATATGACTTCTAACCAACTGCAGTCTTCAGGTGTTTTTGAAATCTTGACAACAAAACCTGACATCCGATGGTCTTTCTCTACACTGTGATCAACTAGTAAAATGTTGTATCTTACAAGTATTTAGTTGTCAGAATGAACATTAATCTCATTCAGTCTCTCTCCAGCTTGTTAAATCCAAAGCACTCAAGTTGTCAATGTGGTTATCACCTGATCTCTCTCCAGGTGGAATTAGGTGAGGCCCTGAGTCAGTCCCACTACTGGCTGCTGCCAAATGGGGAGGTTTCCTTCTCAGGCAGCTGCAGGAGCAGATCCTCCTCCCCCTCTCTCTTTCACATGGTGTGGTTCTGCCCCTTTTTAGGCTCTACTCAAAATCATCACTGAAAAGATTGATTGCACTAACCCAGCAGAAAACCATCTAAAATTGTCTCATGGAGAGACCTGATGTATGTTACAGCTAATGCAAGGTAAACAGAGACAGCATGCAGTAGGGAGCAGTGACAAGGTGTTAGATTGGCTCAAGCTGTCTTGTGTAATTTTGTTTTTGAAAGTGAAGTGACATAGCTTTTGTAGCTTGGGTATGAAAAGTAGTGTTAGTTCCGGTGGGTTCTTTTTTTTGTTGTTTGGGTTTTGTTTTGTTTTGTTTTTAAATTGTGTGCTAGTGTTAGTACTTCTCACCCATTCAGAAAGCATACTTTGGGTGTGAAATCATTCAGGGATCCAGGACTCTGGTTGAAAAGAGCTACTAAAATGTTAGTGAGTTTTTTCAATGTGATTTTACAACTCCCATTATCACTTACCCTAAGTTGGCCAAAGCTTTAAGAAAGGTATGTCTAGTTCTGTCTCTGTTACTCTATAAAATTATTACTGAAGATCAAAGGGTTGCTAAATATTTTTTTTTTTAATAGAAAAATAAGTAGACAATTTTACCTTTTTGAACAGAGAACACTGATCTATTAGGGAAGACAAAGGTGGAGTAATAATGGATTATGTACAGATTTCCCCTGCCCAGTGTATCCTTGCTTTCAGGAAATCAATGATTTTCAAGCTCCAGCAAACTGTTCCCTTTGATTCCTAAGAAGCTCTTCATGGCCCATTCGAGGTACAAGTATCCTGATGTGACCCTCCTCTGCCATTTGGTCTCTGAAATCTTTTGCCACTGAGCATCTCTCTCCAGGTTGTCTTGCCATCAATTTAGAAATATGTAGGAATAGATGAGGAGTAGCTGTGAACAACATTAAACTCCCAAACACAGTATCCATCACATGCACATTGAAATAGATTGAGCTGTGTGCATAACTGTCATTTATTACTGATGGTTGTCACTACGTGCACTTAAAAGCTGTATGTATAAAACCTAATTTCTATGTCTATTTTTATGTTCCTGTTGAACTGAAAAAAAATGACAAATTTATTTTAAGGCAAAAATAAAAAAAAGATTCTTCTTCTCTTTTTGTTCCTTCTTTTACCCTAAAGTAACTATATTATATTTTACATATCTTTGAAACTTACTGTGAATGATTCTTTATGCCCCTTTTGATGAAACAAGTTAAAATTTCACTGGAAAAATCATGCTATGTTTTAGTAATGAATATGGCAAATACTTTTATTAAAAGGAACATACAGATCTAGACTTAGACTAAACATTGACCTAGTTAAACTTTAATATAAGCCCACACATTCATAAAGCAGTTAAGTCCAGACACATGGGTATTATTGCAAGGATCTGTTCACCTCAGAATCAAAAGCTGCTGTACAGTTAAAAAAAAAATAAAGAAAACTTGTCAAACACAAATAAAACTATAACAAAATAATGATAATTAAAAAACACTACAGCAAAATAAAGTAGGAAATATAAATATTGACAGAAAAGCTGAGTGCATACATTTCAAAAAATGGCAAAAAGAGATTTTTTTTTTGTTTTATGATCCGACAAATATTTATTTTATCAGCAGGGGGAAAAAAAAACCCACAATAAAACCAGATAAAAGAAACTGTCTAGCTTCCTCCTCATTTTATCTGTGATGACAGCAGTTACTCAGTCCTTTAGAAGAAAAGATCTCTACAAGAATTATTGCTGAGAAGTTAGGGCTTAGTTATCTTAATTTCATCTGAGATCATTGACTTTAATCAAGTTAGTTTCAGGAAAGAGTGCATAATTTCTCTGCTTCCTGCTGGTCTGCTGAACCTTTATCATCTTTTTTTTTAAACTAAAAATCAGCTGGAATCCCTTTCTGTGGCCACACTACTTGATGCAGGAAAGGATTTTGAGAAAATAGTATAATGTTATTCACATAGAATCTTTGAACTATTTTGTGTAGGGAACAGACTATCGATTGTGCCAACATCCCTCACATTACATGCAAAGATTCAGCATGGAACAACAACTTATTCTACAATGAAACACAAGACATGATTGCCCTGAATCGATCTTATTAGCCAAAAAGCTACTTTCAGTACTTTTCTCAACTGATTTGAAATAGAATTCACCCTAATTGATTTCTAATAACATAAATATATGTTGCTGCCATTTTATTTTATGCTGTTCCAGACATAAACTTCTTTTAACATACTGAGCTTTACAACCAAATACCTACATACAAGGTCATTTAGAAGAAAACCAAAATGCCTATTGTCTGTTTCAAAACCTCACCTTAGTGTAGCTTATAAAGAATGGTTTTAAAATAGTATATTAACACTGAAAAACCTTCTGTATGGAGTTACCTTAAACCAGCAGACCAGCACAGAAAAACCTTTTGTATGGAGTTGCCTTAAACCGGCAGACCAAATCTGTCCATGATTTCTTCTTATGTATTAAATGGAAAACCTATTTAAAGCTAAGTGTTTAAGCTTTAAAATATGAGCTTGTGGATACTATCTTTTTTTATTTGATCTGCTATAAGGAATTGTTGCATTAAATTGGTGGAATCAAATGTTGCAGTATAATGGCTACTGGTGTTGCTTGTCATATAAGGCTCATTATCTATTAAAGTTACAGATCAAATTCTTCTTTCAGCTAAATTGTCCTAAGACCAGCATAGCTCATTAGTTTCTCAGGAGGTATAAGCAATGTCTTTCAGCAAATCCAATCTTCCTTTTCTGAATAAGTTCTTAAAACTGATAGTCAAATTCAACCCCAATGCAAGCTGAACATCCTCTGGTTTACACCACAATGAATTCAACATTTTCAGCCCATTTTTGAAGACTACCCTTAGGATCTCTTTCATAATATACTGCCTACAATAACTACATTTGTTGATATTTCTATTAAATCCTACAGGCTACATGTGCCTTACTCCACTGTGATTCTGGAGGAAATGTGCTGAAGTCAATGGAGATACAAGAATTTAAATGGTTGTACAAGGAGAAGTGCATCCTGTGAGTTAGTGTAGACAAGAATGAATCCACTGTCCTCATTTAAATTGCAGCTTAAGCTTGTGCCATTCCCTGAAGTTTCCGGAGGTGGAAGAATGGTGCACTAACTCACTATCATCCTGTCAAGTATATCTGTGTGGCTTTTATTAGGTCTGCAATTTAGGTTCAGTATAAAAAGGGCCAGTATCCTGATTTATCACAGTTTTATGACAGTGGTGTTGTCTCTGTGCTGAAGAAAGTAGAAAAATGATTTCCTATGAGTCCAGCTGCTGAATGAGGCAGATATGTATCTATTGGGATTTCAGGGACAAAAACTGCTGTGGACTCTCTATCTGGGAGTAAGACAAATTGTGATAACAGAACTAAAAACTCTTGTAAAGCATGTATTCCTATTCACAGAAACATTTTTAAATCCTTTTTGTGGCTTTTTGTGTTTTTCTTGTTTTGATTCTTAAAATCTCTGAATTCTGAGGAGTATAGGTTTAAGATTATTGTTTTAATATTTTCCCCTGTTACAAGCAATGCATTTGCTTAGAAGGAATCAACTTCTGCATTTTACTCACTATAATCTTTCAAGGTGTGATGGCATTGTTTTTTCTTCCTATTTATCCATGTACTGCATGATACTTGAAATGAGGTTGGTATTTCTCCTGGTAGTTCCTTCAAAACTGGCTGTGAGTTTCAAGTCTGAGCTTTTCAAAGTGACCATAGTAGCTCTAACAATGGATTTCCTCCTTGCAAGTGAGACTGATTTCACAGCATTAATCTAGGAATCATAGAGTCATAGAATTGTTAAGGTTGGAAAAGACCTCTGAGATCATCTAGTCCAACCATCACTCCCCCCCAACCCCCC
>VZTL01030756.1:16001-36067 GCA_013400535.1 Scopus umbretta
CTGGGCACGGCCATCCAGCCAGTTTCTAATCCAGTGAAGGGTGCACCCATCCACACCATGAGCAGTCAGCTTCTCCAGGAGAATGCTGTGGGAGACAGTGTCCAAGGCTTTACTAACGTCGAGGTAGATAACATCCACCACCTTTCCCTCATCCACTAGGCAGGTCACCTTGTCATCGAAGGAGATCAGGTTGGTCAAGCAGGACCTGCCTTTTCATGAACCCATGCTGGCTGGGCCTGATCCCCTGGTTGTTGTGAATGTGCTTGTTGAGCATACCCAAGATGAACCATTCCATAATGTTCCCCGGCACCGAGGTCAGACTGACAGGCCTGTAGTTCCTTGGATCCTCCTTCTGGCCCTTCTTGTAGATGGACGTCACATTAACCATTGGAATCTGTCTGGAGAGACCTTACTTTCTGTGATACTAGCTGAGGGGTACAAAATACTTCTCCCTGTGCAGCATTTCAGAATATTTGATGAGCTCCAACTGACACTATCACCTTAGAATCTGAATTTCTTCCAAATGTGAAACTGACAGTATGAGTTGTTAATTTATAGTACTTTAGCTGCACTTAGTAATGGTGACTTTTGCCTAAATTACTCTCCCTTACTATTTTAATATTATTCTATGAAAACAATCCAGAGTTTTGTTCCCTATTGTGATGAGCTTACCTGCGTTGTTTGGCGTCTTAAATATTTACCAAGCAACTACCTTAAACCTTATTCTTCCCTCTTATGTTTAATGAAAAAAACAAATGCTATTCTGTTGACTTGACACTACAGAAATGTTTTGGGACTGGATCCCAGTGGAGCCTTCGGGATATGTATTGTGAAATCTAGCATTGCATTTTACCTCAGTTGTTCTGTGTGTATATTTTCTCTTTTTTTTTTACCGTGTTCAGTCTCCTGTGTCCCAATGCAACTACCACCCTATATGGCAAAAAAGCTCAGCTTGTTACTGAAAGCCTCATTTTAATGCTGAGTAAACAGACTTTAACATGATGTGATAGTAACCACTTGCATATGAATTTTATACTGGTAGAAGTAGAACTGTGCTGTCCTTGTCTGCTCAAGGCACTAACAAAGCAGGTTCTGGGAACTCATACTAAACCTGAGTGCTGTACTTTGTAATGCACAGTTTTGCACATCAGCATCTACTCTTACTTGTAGCAGCCTGGAAGAGTGTTGGCGATCCACAGCTCTTCTATTCCTGATCCTGTGAAAGAGCATAATAGGTGTGTAAAATCTATCTACCCACTTGCACAGGTATTCATAACACAGAACATTCTTATTTGTGAGCTGTGAACACAGCTTACTGTATTTTACTATCAAATGAAAACTTCAGATTTTGTTCTTTTTTTAAAAAAAAAAAGGTTGAAGAAGAATAGTCAAGTTTCTGGGACTATTACTGTTTGACAAATGATTCTGACAGACAGATAAGTTATTAAGACTTCTTTATGAGTATTCAAATGCTAAAGTCCAGATTTTAATCTGTGGTGAAGTACAAGAATGGTGGGTGCTTGAAGACCCCACCTGTACAGAGATATCAAGATAAAATAAGAACTAGCAGGTGAACGTCTCCCTGTTCTGCAAAGCAAGAACTGCTTCCCTTTGTCAAATGGGCCAAAACTCCCAAAATAGCAAAAAAAAAAAAATGTAGCAAGAAGAAATCCCTGTTACCCATTGGTGTAGTCAAGCTGCCTGTAGTATTTCTAACTTTGTGTGCTTGCTTGTCATGATGATCAAATGAGCTGTCATAGTGGAACAAGTCTGAGTGAAAACATTTGTAACAAAAGAAATGTCCTTGGTTAGTATTGTCTATGTTCTGTTCACTACTGTTGAAGATTTGTTCTTCAATCCAGCAGCAAAGCTTACAGCCTATCCTCACAGCTTATTTTCCGCTTGATCCCTTGGTTAAATTGTAATCCTATGTGTGGCATCGCAGTCATTAAAATTGTCACAAATCCAGCATTTTGTTTTTGCTGTAGGATGAAGCAGTAAGAGGAAAGGAGCTGAGACAGGGTCAAACATGGTTGATTATAGAAAACTTTGATAAATAGGAAGATATTTCTTCATTTCTTTGAATTTATGAAATCTTGAGTATGCAGTCTACAGACCCTAGGACTGCTACAACAGCAAAGGCTTTAGTCTGCTACGGTCTATATTTTCCTCTTCACCTTTTTTTTACTCAGTATCGACCACATTTCCTTTTGTTTGGGAAGAGAACATATTTTGGAGTAACAACTTCATGCTTACAATAATCAGTCTGGAAAAATACAAATGATTATATGTTGGCTGGAGGACTGAACTGGGACTTGGGAACTCTAGATCAGTGGATCTTTTTAACCTTGTCTCTTAATATATGAGATTATTTTGGAGTGGGTGCTGTCTCTCCATATGTATGTATAACACATAGTACAACCCGTCTCCTTTGTTAGAAACGGACTGTAAATGCTACTATAATACAGTTCTACTGTATTGTAACTATGACACTCCTAATAAGAAGCAGAGCTGAACACTTCTGTGTGCTCAGATCTGCATAGTTCATGAGAATAGTAATACTGTTCCATGTTTAAATGTTCCTTTTACTTACTGCTTTCTTTATAGACACTTGTAAGACATTTATCATCAGGTTGTCTTTTTAATATTTAAATACTACATAGTTTATAGATGTCAACACAACCTCAGAGAAGGACAAGAATTAATTTAAAAGGCCCAATTCTGTATTTTTTTAGCACAAAGATTGTACATGTTAAATTAATTACATGGAAGTACTTTAAAATTGCATTCACTTTAAATCAAAGCAGTGGCTGGCCCACACTGGTTCTGCACCGAGTTGCCACTTAACAATATAACAAATTATGTCAGCTGACGGCAGTAGAATGACCATTAGCAGGTCTTGTAGGTATTCAGCTTTCAATTTAAAAAACAGAAAAAAAGGCAACCCAAGTTTAATTTAAAGTTTAAACTTCTAAGGAATGTTTCTTATTATCTGATGATTTAGATGCAATATGGAACCGAGAGGATGAAATTTTTCCATAACAATGTCCTATCTTCTCCTTTGGCAATTTGGATTATCACTAGCTGTAATAAATAAAGTGATTTCCAAATGGAGTGTGTCTATGTAGTGTGTTTTGATGTAGTGTAGGCATTATCTTTTATGATATTCAGTTTTGACTTCAACTGCATATTATTGTAATTTGAGACAGGCACATGTAGCTCTGTTGTAACTAAATGAAAATCCAAAGTCTCCTACGAAGCAAATTTTGTTTCTAACATTTAAATATTTCTCCTTCAAAATGCTGCCCTCAAGACCTTGTATATTTAGGGATTTATACAGTGGCAGAAGCAATTTATTTTTTATTTTTAACAAATGACCCTTAAGGCACTTTGGACAGTTATAGTAGAATTAGCAGTTCGGTCACATTTAAAGTGTTCCCTTTGAGCAGCAATAACACAACCTTGTTATTTCATTATGAAATGGTATCTAAGCTTCATGTATGTCTTGTTAGGCTGCAGTGCAAAAAACATAATAATCTCATGGGGCTGATCTTTGTTAATGTACTGTGACCCCTGCTATTTTCAAATTGGCTCTGAAGTACTCCCTTAATGCAGCCATAGTAAAATAGTCCAAAGAACTTCCTTTTGTAATGAAAACAAAATTCTGTGGTACCTACAGATAGTTTTGTGTAAAAAATTCTACAGTGTAAGTGTGTGGGTAGTTGTGTGTATATAGTTCATTGGATGATCTCAGAGATCCATCAGGGTTTAGTATTATAAGTGTGAAACTGGTCATTCTTGTCAGTCTAAGTATAAGGTGGCGTACATTGCTGTTCACATACTAATAGCAAATCTCATTTGACATCATACATATATTATGTAATTGGTCAAAACAGTAAAATTTTCTTTCTGGGCCTCAAGCGGTTGTAAACAAAGGTAGGCTTTTATCACTTTAGCCAATGCACAAGGGGTGTAAACAAAACTAAGTGTTTCAAGTTTTGTTTTTTCTGCTGTAATCTGAAACACGCATGACAAACTCTTGGGTCTAGAGCACTGTGTGTCAAATTTTCTCTCAAATATTCCCTTGGCGTTCTGTCTATCATGTAGTTTCCAACATTTTGAAAGCATTCAGAGCACAGAGGATCCTGTCTGGGTGTCTGCTTGCTCCATATTGCTTGCACTGAATGCTGAATTTTGTTCCAGGAAATGTGGGGAGGAAGCCTACCAAAGACAGTTTTGCTTTGCATGTAGAGCATGAGAATAGTTTGCCTCCTAGAATAATCTTATCTGTAGTTTCCAGAGACCGAGACAATATAGGGTCTTGCTTTCTTGATCATAGAGTCATGGAATGGTTGTTGGAAGGGATCTCTGAAGATTATCTAGTCCAATCTCCCTGCTGTGGGCAGGGGCATCTTTCACTAGATCAGGTTTCTCAAAGTTCTCTCCAACCTGAAGCTGAACACTTCCAATGATGGGGCATCTACAGCTTCTTTGGGTAACCTGTGCCACTGTCTCACTACCCTCATAATAAAAAATTTCTTTCCTATATTCAATCTAATCCTACCCTCCTTCATTTTAAAACTGTTGGCCCTTGATCCCATGGTACAATTTAGAGTGGAAATAGTAAGAGGAGCAGGAGGACATAAACTTTAAACCTGTATAGAAATCCTATACTGGAGATCACTTGAGTTATTGGATTTGCAGGCTGATACGGAAAGGCAACTTGCAAAAGCATTAAAAAATGCTTCTAATGTCAGTTCATTATTGTTCATAGGAAGCTCAGATTAAAGGAAAATTGTCCACTGTTTTCTTATCAAGTGATGTAGGAAGAAAACGACCACCTAAGTTGTATTGTAAAGAAATATTCATGAAAGTTCCAACGCCACTAGACTGCAGCAGTTGAGGCTGCTGCACTATAATTGTTTAGCATCCTGGGGGATAAACTGTATGTGTATAAAAACAACCTAGCAATATGACACTAGATGTTCAAGAAGAAAAATGAGAAAATATATCTAACCTTAACAGGTTATATCTAACGTAATATATCTAACCTCCAGCAGACCCTTAATAAATAGACTTCAAAGTGAAAAGTGTAAAACTAGAAATCCTTAGATTTGGGAAGGTTAAGCTTATAATATCTGTCAGAGAAGGTATACTGATTTGATCAAAACTGGAGAAAATAAATATATATATAAAATGTGGTTAAATGGCAAGTTTCAAAAGATAACTTCCTTCAGTAATGTATCAATAATATCTAGCAAAGTGTTGGGCAAAACCTGTATTTCTATTATGAGAAAACTTGAGTAGGAAATACTGAGACATAAAATAAACTTTGGCATGCTATGGCACACTGGATGAAGAAAAGTTCAAGAAAATTGAGACTGAATAGAAGAAAGTAAATTAATCTGTTAAGAAGTGTAAAAGTGTTACAGAAGACGTAGCTGATACATTGAAATCTGTATACTAAACTGAATAAGATAAGGAAGAGGTGCTTTTTAGGTGGTATGAAGAGATAGCAGCATAAGAAATGTGAAATTATATATATATAAAACAAAAGGGGGCAGTAGCCTGACAATGTTGCTAACTAAAATATAAATTAATGAGGCAACCATTTTGCAAATACCAAATAAGTGAATAAAATCAGCCAAGGGGAAAAGAGTGTTCTGTGTGTGTGTGTGTGTGTGTGTGAATGTAGTACACAGGAAGGACTTGAAAGGGGAAAAAAGGAACATAAAGGGTAGCGAATCATGTAGTAAAGAGTGAGTTGAGGCTGACAAGCAGCCCACTCACTACAGTGCAACAGGACAGGGATCCTGCTGTTTTCATCATGCACATGTCTGTTTGACTGACCCGTGCAGCCAGGAGAACTTGGGGTACTTTTCCAGTATTGGCCATGGAACACCTGGAGGAAACAGAATTAACACCCTGTCTCCCTAACACATCTGTCTCATCCTGAAAGACATTTTCTTCAAGTAAACTTTCTCATGCAAGTTTTCAAAAAGGAAATATTTTAATTTTGAACCAACTCAGGATCTTCTGATATAGAAACATAGAATCATTAAGGTTGGAAAAGACCTCTGAGATCATCTAGTCCAGATATAAGGCCCTTTCATTTGGTCCATCATGACAACAAGAGTCTTCAGATAAATCTTGACATTAGTCATAATTCATCTAAAGGAAGAATTCAATTGCCTTCCTTGCCTAAAAAGCTGAGTGAATGGTATGGTGGTTACTGAACTTCTGAGGGCGGTTACTAAATGTCTGGGTCTGCAGGTGAATATTCAGATATCACACCTGACTCACATGGAACATTTAATGTTCACTTGAAATTTTGCCACTTGTCTAAAAGTACCTTTTACATGATAAATCCCAGTTGCTACTGAAGTTTGTTAATGAACTTGAGTTGTACCTTTTCCCTTGGGTGAAGATAACATCAGCCATTTTGAGACTTATATTTACAATACTTGGTGCAAGAGATCATACATGGTAGGTGCAGATGTTGCTTAAGACTAGCTAGCTAACGTCCATGTTGTTATTTTACAGCTGCAAACCAGTCATAAATTCATGATTTGAGAATAATCATTTGTGATTGGAACATGAAGGACTAGACATGCTCTAGTTCTGATCACTCTTTGCCAACAGTAACTTCTGCTTCAGATCTAGAACTCCCTCTGGTCAAATGCATCTCTTATATCACAATTAGGGAAGTAGATGCAAACTTCCTCCTGACTTCTCTACTATTAGGAATTATCTGCAAAGAAAGGCAACAGCTGGTTTGTGAATATAGTCTGGTAAATATGGCTTTTGCTGTCAGTAGTACCAGGCTGTAGATTTGTACTGACCTGACAGCGCAGGATCTCAGGCCTTGCCCAGATTTGCTATGGCCTCTACTGGTTTTATAATGGTTTAACAACTGTTAGGGGCTGAGTGACGCGTGTGAGTCTGGGTACATGAGTGTCGTCATGAGGAGAGGCCTGACAACCCCAGACAGATGCTGTATGACAAACATCTGCCTGTGAACACAGGAGTGCAGGACAGCTTTCAGCTGTGACTGGGAGCAGTGAGGAGGGAGCAGCCTGGGGTGAGAAAGCACAGAGAAATAGACTTGACCATATCACAAGCTGACAAGGAAGAATCAGCCACTATGCACATGTTTCTCCTCCTGGCAAAGTGCTCTGGCAGGTGCTGCCTTGCCCTGACAACCACCAGTCTTGAGAAAGACTGAAGCTATCAGAGCTGTTGACCTTAGAAGCTAGAGGCACATGAGAAGTACAAGCCTAACACCAGAGAAAAGGGGTGGATACTAGGAAGTTTCATACAGCAGTTTTGCATGTCATATCAATGATACTTGTCTGTATTAATTAGATTGTAAGACTAGTAAACTGTTAAAGCATTAACTGGACTATCAGTAAATTTGTAACTCCATGTATATACTGTGTGCTCTTTTGCCCGGAAGCCAATTTTGAGAGAACCAGGAGATGCCTCTTACTCTTTTTTGGTCAATGTAATTCTGAGCTCTTGATGAAGATGTGGACATTGTCATCCATACTTTTTGTCTCACTCTATGGATATTATAGTTAAAGCTATCTTGTTTATTGCTGGTCAGGTATATTTTGAACCATATCAGTATGGATAAGTAGAACCTGACTTTAGTCTGGGGATGGTCAAGGGTTCCCATTGAGTAGTGTCTCTAATTTTGGACCGTCTTAAAAAAAAAAACCAAAACAATTTGGGGAGAGGGAGGACTTGAGTGCTTCATCTCACAAGCACCTATATAGTAAGTGATGTGAGATCTGAAGTATATAGAGCTGGATTTTTGTGTGCATGTATACACATGTACTTGCACACATACATGAATGAATAGGCAGGAGCTTCTGAAGGAGAAGACATAAAAGTACCTGTCTTTAAAGCATAACAAATGTGGCTTGTATTTGTGCTTTAGATATAGATATACTCTTTAAAAATCTATTGGTATAATCATGTGTTTGTCTTAAAAAATAATTTATTTGATTTCTCTAACAGTTTCAGAGTTAATTCTTTGTATGAGACTGTTCGGGAAAAATTGTCAAAGAGTGAGAAGTAAATTAATGGTAATGATTAAAAATTAGGAATGAAAAGCAGAAGCCAGACAATGTGAGTATAAATCAAATCTTTCATTTGTCCAAAGGCTAAGAGTTGTTATGATATTTTCTATGTCAAGTTTTCTACAGATAATTATATGGCATGTAAAAAGGGAAGAAAGGACTTCAGAGATGCAAAATTTATAGTTGACACTAAATTATCGATGCTAGTCAAGTATAATGAAGCCTGAAAACATTCCGAAGTAAATAATAAGGTTAGATGAATAGGCAGTAGGACGGATAATGTGATTTGTTCCTAACAGATGTAAGGAAATGTTAACTGGAAGGAGTGATTGGAGGTGTTCATACCTGTGGCGTTAAAAGCCAATTGTAACCACTGAGGAAATAAATCCGACTGGCATTCAAGTTTAAACAACTGCATGAAAACAAAAATACACAAACAAACTCTTTCCTTATCAAGTACCTGTAGACTGAAATGTGTGGTATCAGCCACGGTGAGAGACACGGCAGTAAAGAGAAGGATGTGCCAGGCTGCAGCAGGGCCAGGGGCAGCCCAGCAAGGCCTGGGGCCCTGCCCTCTACCCGTGACCAGCCCCGTCCCCCAGCCACCACTGAGCCAGGCCAGGGACAGCGGCCGGTGTTGGCCGTGGCCTGGCCGTCAGCAGGTGCTGCCCCAGGCCCCAGGCCAAGCCGGGAAGGCAGCCCCTGGGACAGGCTGGCGTTGGGGTTAGGCCCGGCTCATCGGGGCCCAGGGCTGGGCAGGGAGCAATGTCTGGGGCTGAAAGGCCATTCCCAGGGCAGGGGGATGGGTCCTGGCTTCTCACAGCCAGGAGTCTCCCTCCACCCCTCGACGTGTGGTTCCCCCGCTCTGCCCGCTGGGTGCTGAGCCAAGGTTGAGGCAACGCTGTCCCAGCCGCCAGGGGCAACAGGGAGGGCCTGGCCCAGACGTCTGGCCTGATACAGGGATTTCCAGGTGCTTTTACAGGCAACAGGGATTTTGATTAACAAAGAGTGGGTAAGTCTTTCTCGTTGGTTTTTATTAGTCGCCTTAGCTTGATTAAGGTACTTCTCTCTGCTATAGAAACCCTGTCCGTCACCCTCCATTTGGTTAGAAGCAGCTTTGGAGCTAAAATGAAACTATTTGAGTAGGACTCAAATATTTTCAAATGCTGTGTAGACACTCTTCCTGAAATGTCAAGAGGAGTTTTGGCCAGAGAAGCTCAGGAGTACGTGTCACCTTCATACTCAAGTCCCAATTCCTCAATTGCCTAATTTAAATGAAACTTTTACCATTGATTTTATGGACCAAAAATTCATTTTTAACAGAGATGAAAAGTTGACAGTCTCTGCCTTAAAAGAGAGAGACTTTTCTATAAACCAATTATGTAAATCTCTAGTATGTTCCTATTGCAATGATAACTTCCATTAACTTACAAAATCTTGGGACAGAGCTTCAGCTATTTTGAATTAGCATATAAAAATTGAAACCATTGCATCAGTGCTGATTTACTGGGAAACTTGCTGGAATTTGGCTCTTTAATCATTGAGTTCATAGCTGGTTTTCAAGCTAAATTAACTTAGTTAAACTTCTGGTTTGGGTTTTAAGTGTTAGTGAAATTGCCCTGCAATGGATTTACCCTACAGCTTTGACAGAAAACATTCCTATGTCTTTGCATGGGAAACATGCAAATTCATGACATCAAAACCATAAGGAAATTCAATAAGAAAATAAAACTTTGAGTGCTTCACCTCAGGTTGGAATTTGTGGTCCAAAATAGACAAAGGTGATAGAAAATCAGATAACTAACAGTCTGATGGTGATGTGCATTTACTTGGCATGCATCAAACAGATTTCAATATCTGGACAGATAATTCATGCCAGTAACTTGAAACCATGTCCTCCAATCTCATGGATATGCACAGGTTGCTCTCTTCCTCAGTCCTTGCTGCTAGAGCTATTTTTCCTCTATACAAATGCAGCCATATTGATTTTCTCATGGATTAAAATATGCTCAAATTTTAAATGGTCCTGGTTTCAGTTGTGTTGCTGCATGTTCAACATTCAACCTGGAAACACAAAAAACTGTAAAAAACATTTTGCATGTTTTAAAGATGGAAAAAATAAGGAATGTCAAATAGTATTGGATAATAAATGTTTATTATCTTGGGCCAGACAACTAATTCCATATTCAATAAAGTTAATATTTATTTAGCTGAACAAAATTTTGCTAATAACAATAAGATTTGAACAAGTTAATCTTTTAGGGGAAGGCACGGAAGAATGACAGTTTATGGAGCCATTTTTAGCTCCTCAGACTCATGCAACCAAGTAGTTTAAATCAGTGCGATTTTATTTTTTTAAGAACTATTAATCTCTGCAAACAATGCTTTAAAATTTATTTCAGGGTAGTAGATGCTTGTTTTGTTGACTTCAACTTTCTGTTACAAATATTTTGAGTATAGATTTCTGATGAAGGTACAAATTGTACAAATACAAAAGTGACCAAGATCTTAAAAATTCAGAATTGTGTTATTTTTTTTTTCTTGTTCTACTCTATTTCATAGCATGTGTAAGAACAGAGCACAGTGACTACTTTCTCAAAAGGGATTTTTTTTTTCCAGGCAGACTTGAATAGTCCATCTTATGATAGTGACAGAAATACAATTACTATAGCTCCACTGCGGATGATAATATTTCTCAAAGTAAGTATTATATAATTTCAGAATACAAATTTAAAAATACATAAAGTAATGTTATGAAAAAAACTTTTAATTGTAAAACTGTAAAAATTTTAGGAGTCTGGAAGTAATTTTTTATAACATGCAACAAGTTTTTTCTTATTAAAATAAGTATGACAGAATAGATATTTATATATTCACATAATATACATATAATTGTATTACATAGTAGAATTATACATATTTTTACTCTAGGCATTGCATATGCCACTCTTTGCTTGGAAACCTCCAGTATCATTGGATTTTATCAGTCCAGCTGTATTTTAGAGCTTGACTAAAGTGGAAAATAGGACTGGTCCAATGGTTACTTTAATTATTTCTAAACTTTTTCACCTACATATATATATATTATTTTGTCAGGTCAAGATAGAAATGTTTAATCAAGACATTAAGTTTTTCTCCAACAGTTTGTGAAATTTTCCAGGAATTTAGAACCGATATCAAATCTTAATTTTATACAGCTCAGTGAATTTCAAACATTTAGTGGGAATGTCTTTTGTCTTTACAGATTTAATCACCTTACATTACTTTTATAGTTGATGAGGAGAAATATGTACTTTTAGTGCCTGATCTGTCTTAAACTTCCAATTTTACGTGTGATGAGCTGTGCCTTAGACACCTCTGGCTAAAGTGATCAGGTTTGAAAGGCTCTAAAGGAAACCTAGGAATACTAACTCAAATTCAGATGCCCACGTTTAATCAAATGATTCCACCTTTAGTGCCAAAGTTTCTATCTCATTTGACTGACTCACTTGGCAGGAAGATATATTCCATGTTAGCTGCATTTTCTATTGATACTAATAGAAATACAGTAATGTAAATAGGGACCAGAATGGCTCTTAAGATTTATATTGCAGAAAAATACCCCCCAATAATGTGTTCATTCAAACTCCTTCCGTCTCAGGTGAGCTGTCAGCTATTTTCTAATCTCAGTTTTGCAAAGATTACTCTATAAATTACAAAAAACAGGATAAGTACAACTTCTAATAACTAATCTATAGCAAATTTCCTAAAAATATGCCCAAAATACTGAAGGTGAACATCATCTACTCTAAATCCTAAATCTATAAAAGCTGCAACTCTAAATGGCATATGTGTTTTTAATCTGACTTGTTAAAGCAATGAATTGTATGTGAGCCAGTTACAGCATGAGTTTGGTGCTAGTGTGAATCCCTGGGATGAGAATGCCCATGTCATAGACACATACATTTAGATGAAATCCACACCAGGTTTCATTAGTTCTGTTAATTGTGAAACAATATATGTGTTCAAAGTTACTTATTGTAAGCAAACTGCAAATTTGATTTATTGCACTCTCTTGCAGTAAAATTTGAGAGATCAGAATTCATTGCATAATAGAGAGAAAAAGGCAGTAGCAGGGGTGGGAAAAAAAAAATAATCCAGGTCTTGCATCTCATCTTGCACCAAATCTGGAGATAACTGGATGTTAAATTATATTTTTCTTTCCCTGGTAGCCCATTGTATTGGAGGAACTGTCTGCTTAGTCACAAAGGATTTAATAAAACATTTAAGCTGAAATGTGCTGATATTCATTAGGTTCCAATGAGATTAATGGTGTGCTTAAAATTAAGTGCTTAGGTAAGGTGCTGCTATTAAAGTTGTATCACTCAGCAAAGAGCAAAACAATGAAAAATAAACATTCATGTACATGCATGAAGGAAAAAGGAAAAAAACAAAGCTGTATAGTTTGTGCACTGTGTATAGAAAGTAAAGGATGAATATATATACTTTTGTTCTTTGGCTTGAGAGCCCAAACTTTGCTTGGTGTTTGATCAAGCCTTGTTAGATGAAGAGAGATCATGTAGATAGTCCTCTCAATATACACTCTCTAGTCAAGAGTATGGAAGAAATGCCAAGGCCAACCTCTGTTAAGACCAGGATCTGAAGCTCTTTCTGTTCATACCACTGAGCACATGTTAGCAGAAGTCATTCCCTTGATGCTGTTGGCACCATTTGTATGTTTTCCACTAGTATCCAAGAGTTTGTAATTTGGTCTCAAGTGTTGCATAATAGATCTGTCCATGTAAAATAACTTGTAACCGTATACGCCCAGTACGTCATCATTCAGTTTGACATAATTTATCAGTCTTTTCCTTAATAGGAATTTTTTCCCTGATAGTTTCTTCTTGCCCACAGAACACATTCAACAGTGAGTGTAAATGCAGGTTAAATATATGTAAGGGTTTCTATTTCTCTTGTGTTCTTTTTGTAATCGAGTAAATACAATTAGCTTAGCCTACTTACAATTTTAACAGTTCATCATCCAGCCTGAAGATAATTATTAAGCCAAAGATAAACATTTAAAGTTGTTTTCTTTATGCTAAATTTTGCTTGCTGTATTTCTAGCTGACAACTGAAGCCTGATAAATGAGAGTAAATGCAATCTTAATGACTTTGAGAAATTCGTAATGATTAATTTATTCAGTTCTGTTGTCAAAGTTTACCAGTCACAAGTGAGAATATATTTTAAGTAGGGTTAAAATGTGTTGCTATAATAGTGTTATAGTGGCTGAGGAAAGCAATTTGCAAAGAACAATAAATGCCAAAGATAGAAATCAAGTGTTCTGGCTACCAACAAAACAAAACACTAATGTAGCAAAGAGTTCATTTAACACCATTCCAGATGGCTAGAATTTTCAACAAGAGTACATCTTTTGCCATCAGTATTGCAAACATATGTATTTTTTTTCTTTAGTAAAGTAATGTCTCAAATTATTCCTATACAATTTGGAGATCTAAACCTTGATCCTGCATATTTCTAGCAACAAAAATATTTCTTCTTGTATGTAGCTAGACAGAAACCAAAATGTGATATAAAAAGAATTGTAGTATATAATAATTTATCACCAAATTGGTAATGAATTGTTGAATGGAACTTGATCCTCTAGTGGTCTGTGCAATCAGTCTGGAAAGTGGCTAATTTGTTAATATGCTAATTTTCTAATTTTCTATCTTCGTATTGGATACTCTGCATGAAACTGAAACCCAAATTTTTGTACAATGGGGATTCTGTTTCAATGCTTCTAAAATAAAATGAAAAAGTTATTGAAGCGATCACAGCATTTTATGAAGCACGATGTAACTCAATTATGGTAGCAAGTGAATTTGAACATCTTTTTGTGTGGGGAAGCACAGGTATATTAAAATTTTTAGGTACTGGATTTCAGAGGTATTTAAGGATTTTTTTTAATTATTATTTCAATGGATATAAAAAAAAACCCCCTAAAAGTTGGAGAAATCCACCTAAGGAAAGTCAGTATTCAGTGAAAACTGTATACTTTCTCTTTTTTTCTGATGAATGTTTTCCATTTTAATGTATCTTTTTAACGCATAAATTGCATGAAGTTTGTTGTTTAGTTTAAACTGTATTAAAATGTTCATTAAATTCTTTGTTTTGACAGTTTCCCCTCAGCAGCTGTGATCGTTATTCCATGAGGTGTGACACTGTGTTGTGTGTTGTCTGTAATTTAATAATTTGCATTTTTTTGTCCTTGCAGCAGTAACCTTTTCAGTATTCAATGGCAAAAATGGCCCCCGGGAACTTTCTGATTAACATGCAAGAACAAAGTGTCAAGGAAAGCATGTGCTAAGAGCATTGCATTCTGTGATTTGCAGTTTAAAAATGTGTACCAACTTGAACATATCTTTGCATCACATAAGGAACTGCCATAACTCTGTAGGGAAGAAATGGAAGCTTAATGTCAAATGAAAAAGTATGTTAAAGCTCTCAATAGGAAAACTGAAAAAAAAAAGATGAAAGAAGGCACATGTTCAGAATAAATTAGTCTAATTTTAATAGTACCACTTCCTTTATATCATCTGGGCATATAAGGCAGAACTGGGTGGCAGAAAGAAAGAGTGTCTTTTTATCGTCAGGTGGATGAATTTAACAGAAAGAATTCTGGGTTTAGATCTGCTCTACTTTTAGACCTTTTGGTCTTTGTGCCAATTTCCTTCATTCTGATCAGCCAAATTCAGACATCTGTCCCTCAGCACCTCTAGCCAGGGAATTGCTCTGAACTGCATTGTCTGTTTATATTGAGTTCAGCCATGTTTTGATTTTTCTGCTCTGTTTTCATAGTGTCGTTCCCCCTACTTCTTTCTCTTTAGATACCAAAGCCAGTTTAAGGCAACCTCTGTCAGTGAGATCCAATTACACAAAACCAGGAAAATTCAGTTATTTTCTAGTCTAGACAATGAAGCTAGAGTTCTGCTGTCTTTGTATCCTTATGACGACCCTTTACCATGAAGAGTCTCACTCTGTCTAGAACAGTGAAATTATGGACAGTGCAAGGGAGTCAGAAAATCATATGTTTCCTGAGTTTTGATGATAGATAGGAGTGAAATTTTTATACCCCCGAAGTAATTTGGCCATCCAAAAGTTCACCCAGATTTTAGGACAGAAGAAATGTTTTTAATAGCTTTTTCTGAGAAGGGAATAATGAAGAGAACAGACATTGAAAATGTTATGGAAAAAAGCCATGGATATCATGAGGAGTAAAAGAAAAATAGCTGAGAGATTTTAGACCCCCACAAACTAGGAATACGTTGCAGTCACTTTCTCTTGTATTGAAGAAGTTTCTAGTAGTGGAGAAGTTTGATCATTTAAACATTCCCCCCTCCTCCCCAGGAAAATAAGTACTTTTGTGATACGGCATTCTTCCCCCTGTGCTGACACCAAACACCTGTGTGTATTATCAAACAGCTTTGGTGACACTTTTGATTGGAGTGAGCCAGTTGTGAATGCTGAATCAAAGTAGCCAACAGAGGCTGCAACTTGTTAAAGAGATTTCAAAAGACACTAGAGAGGGATTATAAATTGCTTCTGATGTCGCTTTGATTTAATCATCTTGAGGTCTGAATTTCATTATGAAAAGTGCCAAGTGCCATTGGCCTTTAGTGTCAAAACCACCCTAACCTTCAAAATGAAAAGCTTGGTCATGGTATACAGTTTCTCTGATCCAGATATTCTTAAAGAAAAGGAAAATGCCATTTTCTTACTAGTATTTTAATTTTGTTTTATTCAGCAAATGTTTTCTGTTTAAACACGTGCATTTACTCCCAGAATACATGTTAAAGCAATTCATTATTTACTAGTGAACTCAAAATCAGTGACAGATAAAAGTCATGGTAGATCTGAATCAAGACATTTGCAGAAGTGAGTGAGTTACCAATTGAAAGTCCTAGATGATACACCCATACCTGACAATGAAGTAGAAACCAAAGGCTGGGTTTTTTTCCCCCATCCACTATTTTCTGCTTCCAGTTCTAAATTTTACAAGAGAGGGGCTTGCAATCCAACAGCTGCCTACCATGGTTCTGCACTGATCACTTTCTGATGAGAATGAAAGTGTCCTAAGAACCCTTGATTTTGTACTGTGAATCAGTGGGACAGATAAGTTCAGCTTTCCAGTCTGTACCTTCCTATTTTATTATAAAAAACTGAAAGGTAAATGAAATTTCTGAAAGAATGTGTTTATGAAAATGGCAGAAGCCCAGTAATATACAATTTTCTGTTTCTGGTATCTTGCTTCTCTTGTTATTTTTTTCTAACAATTAATGCAGACAGAGTTTCTGGAACAAACTTCTAATGGAAAGTGCGTGTGTGGGGCAAACCTAATTATTTTGAACATGAAACATAATTTGTGTGTGAATTACATGATGCTGAATATGAACTGAAAGGTCCTAGTTTTTGGGGGGTAATAAGGCAAATGATTCTACATCAGAAAATAAATGCATGAAGGGAAAGAATTTATATATGTCTGTACATGTCCACCCATCATTTTCATACATATGTATGTAAGGATGGGCTATTTTATTTATTCAATCAATAATGTAATCTAGAAATATGATCTCTGCATCAAGTCTGTAAGGCAGAACATTCTTATAGAATCATGTATCTTTTTATAACTATGGTTTTCTCTGGATTTTAAGGTTTATTACTTTCTTCTACTTTTGAAAATGTTTGGCGAGTGTTTGGCAAATGCCAAATCATTAAACTAAAGTTTAAGTTTGTTGACATCGACCTTTGCAAAAAAAGAATCAGACCCAGGAAGAAACTGTGTTGTGTACTTAACATTGTAATTGCATTCTAAAATTTGACTTAAATATGCTTTGATTTCAAAAGAAACATTTAATAAGAAGGTGTAAATAGCACATCTGCAAGATTTTTCTGTGCAGGTAAAAATAAGTATGTTATTGTTTTGTGATCCATGGACTATGGAGTCGTTTGATAACTATTATATGTTATTTTACTTAAAATATTTCAGTATAGTCTACATGGAAAGTTACTTTGGGATTAAATACTTCAGCTTAAAGAGCAAATTAAACATACAATAGGATTTTTGACCATTTTTAGATAATTCATCAGAAGAACCTTTCAGCTGGGTGTTTATGTTAGTGAAAACATATTTCAATATGATTTAAGTTTTTAGAAAACTCTCCTAAAGCCAGCTGTGAGTCTGGTTGAATGATGTAACTTAGCATCATTGAGGCATTTCATTTTCCCCCTTTCTTTTCATCCCCTAAAAAGGGAAGATCTACAGTGTCTCTCTTGGCTAGATGGATTGACACCAGAAATACTGTGCTTGCTGGTGAGGAAACTCTCGTGTCATGATTTAAATTCATACCCTCATTGAACAGGATTATCAACTTATTCCTTCCTTTTTTAATTAATATTGCCATTCCAAAATAGAGTTGTTGTGCACTTAGTGTATCTGCTTTAGACTGTTGTTCCAGTGTAAATGAGTATCTCCTCTGATGTCAGTGTCCTTGCACAGGAGTATTACTTTAGAAAAAATATTTAACATGAGTACATTAGGCGTCATATGATATTTGCTGTTTTCCTAGAACTATTTAGAATGTTATCTCCTTTTCTTGTTTGTAATCTGCAAATAAGAAAATATCTAAGACCTTTCAAGTTTTAGTCAAAAAAAAATCTGTGTTGGGGTTTTGTGTGGACTTCTGCATTCCTGTAAGCTATATGTATTTTCATCACAAAAGAAATCAGGGAGAAAGAAAAGCTCTTAAAAACAGTCTTCATACTCTAGTATACATGGAATAACTTCCTGCTTCAAGTAGGGATTGTTCACAAAGTGCTAAGTAACATGAGAAAAGGTAGCTGAATGCAGTCACTTTGTAATTAGCATTAGTTGTCAAAAAGACTTTCTTTAGGAGTGGAAATTGTTTGAAATGAGCAGTTTTAACTTCTTTTTTTAGAGAGTTAAGTGGAATGTGTTAATGTGATATTGCAATGAAGAGGAAGGGTTTGGGGGTTTTTTAGTACTTTTCAAGTGATAGAGGTAGAAGTCAGAGATCTGAATAAGTCCTTCTAGAGCATTTTGAAGCTTTCTGCCTTATGCTGCGACATGCCCCCGAGAAAGGTATATAGTTTAAGAATCAGGGTGTGCTTTCATTAAGAACTTCATGAAAACATGTCTTTGTTAAATCTGGAATGTGATAGTGCTCCAGATTTGTGTCCACTTGAGTTGCATTGGGCTTGGAATCCTCTAAGGGGAGCATTTGACTAGGTTAATGTATTTAATGAAGATTTTGGGTCAGAATCTGTGTGGACCTCGCACATCTGCATCACAGTGTAAACCACAGATATCCTACACAAAATTGTGTTCTTGCAATTTAAGAAGATATATCACTCCTATTCCTTCAGACAGACTGAGAGAGTTTGTAGTGAAGAAGAAAGGAAGATGGCAGAGAAAACCATTGCTTTTGTCTATATATTGACTGGCCAGTGGCACTATTTTATTCTAAGCAGGTTAAGCAATGTGCCTGCTGTATTAGTATATATTAAGCATGTGTTAAAACACTACACTTTGCTAGGAAAAAACATCTCCCCATACTCCCTGGAAAGCAGTGTAGATTTACAGTCACTCATACTGGACTGCATGTTTGGTACAATTAAGCCTGAAAATTTTTGTGTAACTTTATCGATTATCACAAGGTATCCAAAACCATCTAGATATGGCTAGAAGCAGGTAGACAAGGTTGGAATAAACTCTTATAAACATGTTGGTTAAAATGAATTTAAAAATTGTAGGCCTCCCATGTCATATTATCCTCAGTTCAAAGCCTTTTTTTTTTTCTTAAGACATTTTTAACTTTCCCTGATTTTGGATCCTAAATGACTTTTCAAAAATTATTGGATTATCTAATCGGCCTAATTCTAAAAAAAAAACCCAAAACTTTGCTGATGTCTACATTATGTTTTCTTTCTGAATGTCTCCCTTTTAAAGTTTTTCTGTGAAAACTGGACACTTTAGCTTTTATAATGCTCCTTTACTTCTCTCCTAACTATTTTTACAGTAGATAGCTATCCGCTAGTGTACTGTTGTGTTGCTCTGAATTCAGAGCTTTATTTTCATTTACTAATTTAAAAGCAGGCTGTCATTTTGTTCACTAGCCCATCACCTATTTACATGCCCAGCCAGGCAAGTAATGTATTTTATGCCACTTCTGCAATGACTGACCCCTCTTTGGATGAGTAGATTCATAGAAATGATCTGTTTGATGAGCCTGAAAATGTAACGGGCAAAATCAGAATATGTTTTCAGAACCCATGTTATACAGAACAATCTCTTGGACCCCACCCATAAAGATCATGTAAGATCAGATGTGTATCACATTTTACAGAAATATAGCTACTGACCCACCTATTCTTCAAGCAAACCTCTTGAAACCATTGGGATACTGAGCCAAAAATAGAAGTGTTTGTAGCAGCTGTTGAAATGAATGAGTTGGACTGCCTGTTGGGAAAAGCATGCAACAGTTAGAGAGACAAAAATCAGAACAGCTGAGACTAACAACTAGAACAGACTAAGAGGCCTGGTGTGTATGAAGAGGCAAAATTGCTGGATACATTACAAAGGACAGATTATGAGACACCAGTGAATAGAAATCTATCCTGTTAAAATTATTAGGACCAATTGCAGAGTGAAGTGCTGTTTAACATGCACCAGCTGCTACTGCTTCCCCTGTCGCGCGGCATGACACATTCTGGGACCATCAAATTTCCTCTCAGTCTTGTGTTCTTGTCAATATCTCCATTCTGCTGAACTGCTTTGGGATTTATCTCTTCTTTTCATAAGCTTTCTGAGAACCCCTCCTTTGATTTCTCTGGTTATGGCTTTTGCTCTACCTCCTTCTTTCCTGCTGTTCTTCGCAGGAGTCAACTTTACAGTCATTAGTTACCTTATCAGCTATACTGGGGGA